>APFE030084586.1:126632-153155 GCA_000404065.3 Pinus taeda
TTGTTATGAAAACATATCAAGAAAAGATAGATCAACGCCTTAGAATTCAGCCTCTTCGAGGGGGAAACCTCCTTTACATTACATAAATGAACAATTCTTGGATGATACAAATGAAAAGACCTCCTTTCTATATATAGGAGTCTATGGGGTCATTATATAATTAGAGCCTACATAACAATAATAATGTAAGGGCACAATAATAACAATAGTGGGCTTCTATGGGGCACAATAGTAACAATATGGGCACTACATGGGTACATCAATATAATAGGGGGTTGTACTAATAATAATAAGGGGTTACACTAGTAGTATAGGGGCCTAACATGCCCCTCTCCTCCAAAAAGTGTTGTCCTCAACGCTTGAGTAGTTCTTGATGCTTCTGTATAAACTTCTTGTCCTCCAATGTGGAATCTTCAGCAGGTATGTTCTTCCACTTGATGAGATACTCTGAAATTGATTGATTTCGTAGCTGTCGAGTTCTTGTTTCTGTGACTGCTCCAGGTTCCAATATGATTTTTCCTTCCTCTTCAATCTCTCGCAATATTGTTTGAATTGGGATCTTTTGCAACTTTTGAATAAGTTGCCATACTTCTTCATCCTTCTTCGATTCAACCTTGCTTTGTCTATCCAATCTGGTTGGATAATAGAAATAACACAAAACAGTGCTTCCACATCCTCATCCTTGAAGAGTCTTCCCATTCGGTAAGGTCGCCATTTTTTAAGTGCATGTAGTATTGCCAAAATTTCCTTCTCATAAATAGCTTGCTTGAGACATAGCAGTAAAAATACCCAATCACCTACATCAAAACTTTTTTCACTATGATGTTGATCTACCTGTTGTTTCATTTGATTTTGCAGCAAGGTGGCGTTATCCTTTAAAAGTTGGAGAACTTGTTGTTGATGCTCGATGTGATCTTTCACTTCTTGAACATTTTTCTTCTTGATATGTCCTTCTATCTTGATAGTTTGAGGAGTGGTAATTTTGACCAATGAATTACAAGATATGGTTGGATTCATTTTTTTTTTCTCGATGTGATCTTTCACTTCTTGCACCTTTTTCTTCTGATATGTCCTTCTATCTTGAGAGTTTGAGGAGTGGTAATTCTTGCCAATGCTTTACAAGATATGGTCTGATTCATTTCTTCTTTCTCTGGGTGGGGTCCTGGCTTATATCCTCTTCTTTTGATGTTTCTTGATCGTTTTCTTCCTCCTCTTCATATTCTATGTAAAATAATTTCTTCTTAGCACACTTATGACCTTTAGTGCATTTGCTATCATAATTGTAACAAAGCCCTTTTTCTCTTTTTTCTTCCAATTGTTGTGGTGTAACCCTTGTAGGTTGTGGAAGGCTAGGAGAAACAACACTTCCATCTTCATAGCTGTGACGGGTAGAATTCATTGTTGCCATAATTTTACTTTCTAGTATTTCACAAAGCCCTTTTACTCTTTCCAATTGTTGTGGTGTTGCTCTAAAGAAGGTGTTGCTCTTTGTATCCTCATAATGTGCTATCATTTCTTCCGTGAAAATTGACCATGTAACAAGTTTTTTACGAGAACAAAGCCCTTTATACCATACAAATTGATCTAGTTCTAAATATGAAGATGCAATACATACCTTTTGTAACAGTGGTACACCATGTATATCAAAATATTGCTCCATCTGACGTATCCAATTTACCGGATCCTTGCCATCAAACTTCCTCATTTTGCTTTTTCTTGATTTTAGGAGCTCGATCTTGAAACAATTGTAACTCTGTACTTTCAGATATTTAAGTTCTAAAATTATGACCTGTGGTAGCCCTCTGTGTCTTCTTTCCAATGCCACTAGTCTGACCCCAATTGGATTCTCCAATGAAGAGTTATGCCAAATTTCCCACAGTGACCTGATTATAGACCTTTTCAGAAGAGCGAACTTGTATGAAGTGCCACGTGTCACTATTTTGACCTTTGCCTTTGAAAAATATGTACAAGAAACTACAATCCATCCTCTTGCTGTACCTTCTTATGAAATTTAAATCTGATGCTCAGAGAGAAAGTTATGACGATTTTCCCCAGGTCACTTGTTTTGAATGTAATTCAGGATTCTGCAAAAGGACCAACTTCCTCAAATCATATCTCCGAAAATATAGCACCAGAAGCCCTGAAATTCGGACCCGAGATTCAGCGCGATGTCTTCTCAAATGGGTTGTTTTTTTTACTTCTGAAACGTCGCAGAAAAAAAGTTATAGCGAAATGCCACAATGACCTATTTGGAGCAGCGAAACCCTAGAATCCAAAGCTCTAACACCAAATGTTATGAAACCAGCTCAAGAAAAGATAGAAAAGATAGATCAACGGCTTAGAATTCAGCCTCTTCGAGGGGGCAACCTCCTTTACATTACATAAATGAACAATTATTGGATGATACAAATGAAAAGACCTCCTTTCTATATATAGGAGTCTAAGGGGTCATTATATAATCAGAGCCTACATAACAATAATAATTTAAGGGCACAATAATAACAATAGTGGGCTTCTATGGGGCACAATAGTAACAATATGGGCGCTACATGGGTACATCAATATAATAAGGGGGTTTTACTAATAATAATAATAAGGGGTTACACTAGTAGTATAGGGGCCTAACAAGTATGTAAAGGTGTTTATTAGAATTTGTTTAATTTTCCTTATTTTGATTCAGAGGAGTAAGACGTTGAAAACCCAATTGTGAAAATTGAATCTATTAAGAAGGCTGAAAATGACCCAGTGATGGATGTTCTTGGAAGTGAAATTGTTGATAATATTCAAATGGTTGATAACCTTAAGGTGGAAGTGACTACTGAAGATAAGCCAAGTTCTAGTAAATAGTCTAAGACAAAGAAGCTTCAGAAAATGGTTAAGAAGCTTAAAACAAAGTGTACACAATTGGAACTGGAAAATCAGGTCTTCGCATGGAATAATGAGCACTTGAGGAAAATTTGAGACCAAATGGTTGTTCGAAATTGAATATTAGTTAAGAAAGAGGAATCTTGGTATGGTGCAACATTACAAACAAATGAAGCTTAAGTATTCACAGGCGAAACATAAAGGGAGTTAGGAAATTCTTGACCTATTGGTTCAAGCTGCAAAAGGATCTGAGTACGAGGACATGAAACTGTCTGGGCATGGGGGAGATGACGAGTCTCAAATTCAACCCATCCAAAGTACCTCCCAAACACCTTTTGTGACCCATTTAACTCCATTTCATATTTCATTTCCTTAGACATTATTTTTTTCCCTCTCAATATAATTCTTTTAATGAATCTTGAGTACTAAGGTGATTATACATCATTATTATGAATTTATTCACGAGTTTTCTATGTATTCTAAGTATATTCATCTACCTAATTACTTTGGGACTTTGCATCTCCTTTGCCCAAATTATAGGAAGGATGATTATTGGTTACTAGAATGTGATGTTCCTGTGCATTAAGTTCTAATTACTGGAAGTGGTCATCCTCAAATTTACTAGAAGTGGGAATGATCAGTTGGTTAGAGTCCAGTTTAGATATTCACACCTACAACTAAGTCCAACCAAAGTCACCTTGATTATTGTTGTTTGGGATATCTCTCGAGTACCAAATAATCTTCTTATTTAAGAAGATAAATTTTATATGTATTTGGATGCATAGTTATAATTATTCATATATGTTTCTCACCCTAAACTTAAGCTCTTTCAAACTATATATATTTGTGTAATCGACCAAACAAGTTTAGTTGTGATATTAGTGTTAAATTTTTCTCGCGACCATTTTTCCATTCTATAACTTTGTAATTATTTTTCAGATGATATAATATATACACATACACTGTTGTTGGTTTCTATCTCCTTGTAGATTTTATTTTTGTCTACAATGCTCATATTCGGGAAGGCCTCCTTGAGCTAGGATGCACTCACAATTTTGTAACTATATTAATGTGTGAGCAGCGTATGTTTGTGATAGTTTTGAAATGCTTGAGTTATGAATTAATTCTTTTATTTTCCATAACAATTCCATGAAGTGCATTATATTTTTGTTGTTGCAAATTGAATTCTTTTTTTTGAGTGGATTGATGACTCTTGTGTGGAAGAATCACGACTCAGGCATCCAATGGAGTTTGTGTGCACAACTCCAGGACTCAAACTGATATTCTTCAATTGATTGGATTGATTTATAACCAACATGGTATGTTATTTATACATTGATGAGCTAACTGTTTTAGTTACCTAATTGATTGGATGTCCCTTGGAACCCATGAATAGATTGAACTTTGAACTTAGATATTTAATTATTTTATGTAATAAATGAGGGAAGAATTGTTGTTTTGTAATGATAGATCAATATTATAATGTTGTTACCTTTGATTGAATGTTAACCAATTAAATGTATTTCTACATATATTTTGTAGGTACCGCATCATTTTATGATCTCCCGATTGATAATTTAATGTACAACAACTTAAGTAAAAATAATGGTCATTAGAGATGAAGTCTTTGTGAAATATATCCTAGATGAATGTTCTTCTTTCAGAGTCAATGACACATTTCTTACAAATTGTTTTATGATTTGACTCATTGAAAAAGTTGAAGCATAATCCTCTTGATCAAGGCAATAGACTTTATCCTTAACAATAGTGGCAATACATACTATTTAAATCCATGGAAAAGGTGTCAAATTCTTAATTCACAGGGTTAGGACCTAAAGGAAACTTGGAGGGTTTATCGATTGTTGCTTCAATGACATTCTCCCACATTTTAGGTTTGTTTTTTACCAACAGATGGGAGGAATCCCAACACTTCAAGTCTTGAATGAAAAAGATAGATCAAAGGGATTGTCAAGTACTTAGTGTGACTCCAGTTTTATGATTAATTATTGTGTAGGATCCATTTTTAATATACAAATACTCCTATAAAAAAGTGATATAATAATAGGGTCTTAGGATAAAAAGGAAATATAAGTATTATAGATGATCTGGTAATCTATTTCAGACTTTAGGACAACCAAAAGAGATGGTCTTTTGCTCTAAAAATGAGAACAAATCATGTTAATTTTTATACACAATTTTTATATCTTAGAGATTATGCAAAATTGGTATAGTTTGGAGCTAAGAAATGAAATCTAACTTTAGATATAGGCATTCATATACTTTATATTACAATATGGAAAAAATGATTTAAGATTGTGATTTAAGAGGAATGGAAATTAAGCCTAGTGTCTAGAAATTTACTTGGGTAAAGTGAGTCTATAATAGGACGTATTAATGGGGATTTTCTCATAAAATAAGTGTAATATGAAACTAAAATAACTAATTTATAACACCCTTATAAGGCTATCTTAGAATGCATAAAGTGGTTTTCTGAGTATCCAAAATAAGGGTATGCCACCTATAAAGAGAAGTAAGTTACAACCATTTCAAATAAAGGAGTATGACATTCCTTTAGAATTTACAAATAATAAGCATGAATATTTAGATGGAAATTATGATTCACATATAAACTTAACCAAGAAAAGAACAAATTTACCTAGTAACAATCCCTCTTGTCATGCTTGAAGAAACCACTATAGCAACATTCCAGTTTAGATGTATAACTCCAAATGCAAAAACCTTAAGCTCTAAAGAACCTTTAAAAAATTATAGTCAAAGTGTCTCTACAAATTTTCAACAACCATTATAATAGGAGGAGTCCATATTATATAGATAAAGACCTCAAAACCTCCCCTAATAAAATAATAATATCCATGATACATTCCCTATTATAGGAATACTTAAAAAAGTAATATTATCATAGCTATCTCCACAAAAAAGTCAAAGAAATGATGAAATATGAGTGACCATGCCACATGTACAAATATCCATCCAAATAAGAACAATGAAGTGGGAAAAATACTCCAATGATGTGAGAAGTAACTACCAAATCTCCAATATCCACCATTTTCCTTCTCGATGAGATGTCATTCCATGAAAAAAGTTCTACTTGAACTCATATTTTACATGCATAGGCCTCCAAAAGACCAAGTGGTGTAGAAAAAGTTAACATAAATCAAGTAAATCCCAAAATGAGAAAGAAATATAATTCCAAGTGTATATTGATTGTAAACATCGCCTTCAAAGGCAAGTTAACCTCATAACCAACTAAATAGCATGATATCCAAGATAAAAAAAAAAACTCCCCCTATATGTACCAACGACAATTTCCAATGGATAAGAAGTCAAGATCACATGTGTACACCTACTAAATATGATAGGAATGAAGTATGTCAAGAAGATGGGATGACCTTACCCATTATCAACAAAATAAACATAAAAATAGGTGACCAATTCAACATGTATGTAAGAGGGAAACACTCCAATTACCACCCAAACCTCATAATAAACCATAGTAAGTATGAAAAATCACATCAATAGCAAGGGAACTAATATAAGTAACCTTCATCCAAAAAAGTAATGTGAAAATAACCATTAAATAAATACAATCACCCTCAACATGTGTGCACAAGGGAAGTGCTCCTCTAAAACCATAACACTCATGGTAATCAAGTTAGTAAAATTCATATACAAATCAAATATACTATGGCACTCAAACATGAGGCCTAAACCCACATAAAACATGGGGGTGAACTGTCGCAATACCTAGAACCATAAAACAATAGTGATGATAATTTGTTGATGGTGTTGGATGCTGAAAATAGGGAAGGGGGTATCCCCAATGTGAAGTCCTAATTACACACCACACCATTTGGAGTAGGAGCCCCAAACATAAATATGGTCGGTTTCCATAATGGTGATCTCAAAGATGTGCCTTGGTTGCAATGAACACATAAGATGATATACACATAGCTTTGGTGGTAGCAAATGAGTAAACTTTGTTAAATATAAATTGTAATGCATAATAGGTTATTTCACACAAAGGATAGGAAAGTGATCCTCTATAAGAAAATTAATAGTACTATCCTAAAGGAGACACATGAGCATATGGAAGAATCATTATTTGGCCTACAAAATAGTTCGCAAGATATTAACGATCATGTAAGCTCATACAACACACATTAAATAAGATGCATACCAAAGTTAACAAAATAATTCATTAACAATAGCATGAATGAAATAACATATACCATACACATTTAAAGAATAGTCTTACAACATCCACGATACATGCATGCATGATCCAAGGGATAAAAAAATATGCTCAAAATATCCTGAAACCAGCACCAAATCGTAGATCTTGTCGTTTTTATTCCAACGATGTTGGAATTGCCTCAATCCGACATTGTATGAGGAAGTTATCACATTCTAAAGTTTTTGACAAAAAATAAAAAAAGTCAACTTGCATGGTTGATTGGGTAGTGTACAACTATCACGTGGTAGTTCGTACTATGACATCATGTTGATCTCAGCAATCTAACAAGGTGTTACCATTTTCAGATGGGCCAATCTCGAGTCGACACATGGCATCTAATGGTTAGACAGTGGTAGGCAAATACAGTTTGAACACTTGAGCCAATAGATGGGTGACATGTGGCCTAATCACGAGGTGCCATCTAGCACCCCAGGTTGAGCCAAAATTGGTTTGGGTTGACCAACCAGCACTCCATGGGGATTGAACTTGCAACCTCTCACAAACCAACATAGCACTTTACTGTTACACCACGTGTGCCTCTTGTTAAATGTGGTGGGATGACTCATATTTATGTTTTAATGGTTGGTGCCATCAGGGGGAGGGTTGGGTGGTGGGCACGCCCAACTGGCCCAGCCCCAAAGCATATGGTGGTTACATGACCGTAGGCATCATACAAGAGGGGTGGCGCATGTGGAACCTCGCCCATGCCCCAGTCCATGGTTTTATTATATAACATGATCGCGAACAAGAGTTACAGAGGGGTTGGGTGCATGGCACCCTGCCCGTGCCCCATCCCACAATCCCATTAACTCATATGTGAACAGGAGTGTGGTCAGGAGGTGTATGGCCTATGGTCTGAACCCCACAGTCATATATATGCCATGTGACCAACCAAAGGGGTAAAATTAGGGGCAAGACTCATTTTGTTTTGTTAACAGTTTGACAATTTATAATTGACAAAGTGGGTTTCATGGGCCGAACCCGCCACCTACGGTGGCTAAATTTTTTCCTTCCAAGTCCACCAAAGCCTAATTTTGTTTCCAATTTTGATAGGAGGACAAATTTGTAGAACAATTAGTAGAGAAATGAAGAAGGAGGCCTATCCTAACCAATTCTCAGCCTTTTTGAGACCGAGAAGAGCCTACATAGGGGTTTTTTGCGTTTCAGACACAATGACAGTGCTATTTTTACAATTTCAACATTGTATGTTGATATAATTTCATATTTGAGCATATAATTTAAAAGGGCCACCGTTGGAAGCTAGATCCAGAGACATAGCCCAAGAGGGGTGAACCTCGTCATAAAATTCTTGTGTTGTGATGTTGTTTATGTTCCATTTTTAACTGCTTAGATTTGAAAAATTTAACTTAGTTTTTGTGCTTTTTCAATATCAATCCATTTCCCATAATACATAAACGAGATTGCAAAATTTACATGAAACCTTCAATTTTAATTTTAGATAAGTTTTGTATTAAAGCATTGTCTTTTGTGAAGGTTTGCCAAATTTTGCAAGTGTTTTTTTTGAATGATTACAATGTACAAATTGAGAAGAGGAGAAGGAGTACTTGAAGAACTGAACCCTCAAATTGGTTCAAGGAAGCCACAAAATCCACAAGTTATGTCACATGAAGAAGCACAAGAATTGATGTCTGAGGATGAGAGAGATTTTAGAAAGGTTTTTTATGATATGTCTAAGATGGTGAAAGTGTTTCACAATGAGAGGAAAACAAGGATGCAAGAAGAAAGTTCTAATAAACCAAAAGGTAATGGTGGTGATGGGAGCAAGCATCCACCTCCATCTTCACCTCCATCTTCACCGCCATCCTCACCTCCATCCTCACCTCCTTATTCACCTCCTACATCTCATAGACCTACTCCTCCTCCATCTCCAAAAGGACATGCTAAGTCTCCTTTGACTAAGCTTGATGTAAAGTTTGATTTTCCTATGTACAATTGGGAAGTAAATATCGAAAAGTTGGATAATTGGGTTCATCAAATTGAATTCTATTGCAGGATTCAAAAAATTGATGATGATGTCTCTAAGATCCATATTGTTTCTCTTTGCTTGGAAAGTGAAGCCCTCATCTGGTGGGGGGCATAGCTCAAGAATATTTGAATAAAAGTGGTTAAATGATCTCTTTTTGGAATGATTTTATAGCTAAACTAAGAAGGAAATTTTATCCATTATCTTACATGCAAAAATAAATTATAAATTGGAAAAATTTTAAACAAGCTAAAGGTCAGAGTGTCCAAAGTGTTTTGGAGAATTTTGTATCTACGGATAAATACTAATTCCCTAGATAAGTAGCCATATTTAGAACAACAGTTTAACGCACTTTAGCCTTTTCCTATAAGCAATAGATAAGACAAAGAAGATGAGAAGACCTACTTGTTGTTATGCTTTCCTCTTGTCTCCCTTGTATCGATCATGTCGCTCCTTCCCGTACTTAACACACTTGAGAAGTACTTGTAAACACCAACAGAAGACAAAGAACCGATCAAAGAAAAAGATCTATTGAATACAAGTGAATGGAATCAGATACATTTCACACATATAAGCACCATATAACAATACAAACATATGGGAAAAGGTTCAAATACTTTATTGAATAGAAGAAGGAATTACAACCATCGTGTCTGATTTAAAGTCATTCCTCCAGCTTGGATCCCATCCACATCACATCAAAGGCATGACAAACTTGTAGCATTACAATACTTGCTTCAAAGCCAATTCTCATAGCAACATTATCTCTTTACAATCCAACATAGTCCAGACCATGATCACTTAGATGAGTGGTCAATTTATACGGAGATGAAGGAGGTTATGTAATAAATGGTGGTATTGAATGGCCTTCCATACTTAGAATTAGTTCCATGGAGGAAGGGATGAGAGAATAGGATGCACCTTAACTCATTCCTCATCCATTTTCGAACTCATAGGAGTTGATAAGTGAGGGAACCTTATAGATGACTCCAAAATATAAGAATATTCCACAAAACCTATGTGAATTTCACTCAATCTCACCCAGCACAGGTGAATGAAGTCCTAAGTGCTCTGCAAAGCACCTTGGCATGGACTTAATTGCTCTGCAACACACCCTTACATGGGCTTACCTACATTGGTCCCTCTAGAGGTCATTTCAGGATGTCTTCAAGTCATGTAACTACCTGAAAAGGAGGAATTCAAAAGGATGACTTGTTTAGGGCATGTAACAACTGGAATTAGGGTTTGATGAGCCCTAAAACACTGATATGGATGACGGGAGTGATGTGCCCAAATGGATTTGTAATAGCTGGCCCCTAAAGCATGAAGTAAAAAAATGTAAATGGTGAATGAAATGCTTTATGATGTGAAGAGGAGGTTTCAAAGTGGAAGGTGACTGACATCAATTATAATACATATATCATGATATTTTATTTTTACATGAATTCCTGAGGGAAGGCATACCCATGCTTAGCATATAGACTTTCATTACATGTACATAGATAGTCGTCTATAGATATAGACCCATGATCAGAATGAACATCAATGTAAAGACATTGTTCATATGATTTAGTACTCCTGAAATCGCAGTACAGATGGATGAAACTAGATCCATGGTCTTCTATCTCATTCAATCATTCACTCAAGTATGAGTCTAACCTTGTGAATATGTGATCTAAAGTCGAACATGGGAAAACACTGTCTGATTACCAGCCAATGATGTAAATTGTTAACAAACATGAGAGAAATCACTGATAATGATAATGATCCTCAATTTACTACAGTACATTCTGCATGGTGTGAGTGGATGATTTGATGTCGAACACTAGACAAAATTTTTCGATTGAAGGCCATTGATGTAAACCTATCACCGGAAGCTAGAAACCTACCATTGATGTATGCAAGCCTCAAGGTACTGGAAGGGTGTTTCTAAGTCAACTTCTTGGATAGTGTGTTGATGTCTAAAAGAAGCAACTCATCGCAGGAGGGCCTTGATGTATCCCACATCAACAACACGAAACGAGTGTAGTGATTTTTGAGATGGAATTTCACTGACGACACATGGCTAAGGAATGGTGGTAAATGAAGGTTTATGGTATTGCAAATGATGAATTTTGACAAAATGACTTCTCTTAAACATGTTGGCGACACTAAAATGAATTGGTAACATTGACCCAAAACAAAGTGATGGATGGTATGATAAGCCAACAATATGATAACCATCAAGCTGATAACCCAACCCAAATAGTCACGGTGATGGAGTGAAAGTGTCATGTTCAAGAGCGACCTGCTACGATAAAGTGGTTTTCCCCTTTTCCCATTTTACCTAGTCATTGCTGACCAATACCTCTTTATTTTTAATCAATCTTGAGGAGGATAACATATGATTGTTGTATAATTCCACCCTTCAAGTGAATCCATCACTATGTGATGTTTTAACGAGTCTACCAAAGGTGAAACTTGGTCTTGTCTAGATGGAAAAGTTTGTCGCTACTTGATGTTTTAACGAGTTTAACGACAAAGATAACTCGGTCCTTTTCATGTTTAGAGAATTGAAAAGGAACAAAAAGAAAAATCCACAAGTTATTTTTTGGTGATTTGTCTCTCAAGCCCAAAAAAACATAAAACAATACAAGAGAGAACCTATTAACCATGTTCAGTCAACGTATTCCTTTTTTGAAGTTAATTTATCTCAGCCCGAAAAAGAGTTAAACTTATACTGAGTAGATGTCATTTCCAATCGGTTAACACGCTGAAAGGCACAAGTGCTCAGCAATCTTTTAATGTTTAGAGAGTCCAAAAAAATCTTAAAGAGGACTCAAACAGGGTTCCTTTCTCATTTTTAACAGAGCTCGAAAATTAGATAAAAGTAAGCTTTGTGGTCAAAGGTACAATTTACAATCGAGCACGTCAAATTTTGTAAGTCAGCTATAAAACCTATTCAAAATAACACCAAATGGATTAAAAATACCTGTTTCATAAACAAAAATAGGCAAATACTAATGTTTACACGATTAATGAACATGAAATAAACATAAAACAAGTTTTTACCATGACATTTTTACCATTTGGAACTTACCATTCAGTTTTGTGCTCTGGGCTAGTTTTTTACCTCGAACTTCATAAATTGATTGCGAGAGATTATGTGGACCATTTCTTGTGTTGTCCGAACCAGGTAGGAGATCTACCCCTCCTCTTTCTTTCTAGGTCATTCTTTTATCATTTCATGCAAGTTTTAGGGTTTTTTTGGGGCCTCTGGGGTTTCATTTTCTCGCCCTAGGATTAGTGCAGGATTTCACATCAAAATTTGTGTTGAGGAGCACCTAGAGAGAAGGTTTCATACTTTGCAGTGCATTGTCTCTATGCCTAGGCTACGCTGGGCAAGTTTCCCCAATATGTTTTAGATGTTTGCTCCAAAATTTAACCTATTTTTTTCATGGAAAGGATCCTAACTTAGCTTATGATTGGATTTCAGGCTTTCATCGAATCAAAATGTCGAGTACATGGTGAGAAAGAGAGCATGAAGAACAAGATACGGTTGCCCTAAACAATACGGGTCCAATTGAGGCCCTCAAAAACTGCGAGTTACTCAAATACTTCAAGTTGTCCGGAATGAGGCAACAAATAGAACTATTGTAGTTCCTTGTTCATGCATGGGATCTGACAGATCGAAAATTTCACATAAGGGACAATATGGTCCCTATTACCATTGTTGATATTTACTTTCTTACCCGACTGTCAAGGAGATGTGCCCCCATCTCACTTTCTGGATTTTCCCATGGAGGTGAATTGGTGAGAGATTACATTCAACAGTTTTGTCAGCTAGGTACATAGCCTAGCAAGGATGGGAAAATAAACGTTAGGGATGTAGGTTATTTTCCTTTGAGAATGGTCCTCTTCACAATCACAAAGTTGGCTGGCAGTGTGACACTACATCTGGTGAATAGATCATATATGCAATATGCACTTGAGTGTCTAGAGCCAAAGGTATTCAACTGGTGCGAGGTCATGCTTTATTCAATGAAAGAAAAACTGACCAAGGTAAAAAGTGGTAAGACAAAGAATTTCTACTATGGTTCGATCTTAATCGCTTTTACCTTAGAGAGAATCTCATTGATGCAACTACAACATGTATCACTAGGTGTGGCTGGTCCTAGAGATCCATGTACGCAGAGGTGGGTCGAATTGATGGCTCGAAATGCGGGTCAATGAACAATCATTTTTTCCACTACATTCTTTAGTTGGCTTCATCAACAACATCTCATCATCGAGGAGAATCCATACTCAGGGATGGATTTCCGTGGAGATCCATATTTGACTCTACCAGTTGGAGCACAATGGGGTGCTATAGGTAAATTGTTTGACCAAAGTGTTTTTTGATTTTTCAAGTTTCTACATGTTTTTTGTGTTTTTAATGTTTCCAAGACTAAACTAACATCATTATCATGCATGCATATGTGGGTATTGTTCGACCTGTGGGACACCAATAGGGTGCAGGTAGGCCAGTGTTAAGAAACATTGGGAGAGAAGTTTTCGAGGACTTGGATTTGGTTGAGACCTTGGCAGAGTTGCAGGATCACATAGAGGCATTAAGCCTTGGTATTCTGGATGTCTGGATCGAGGAGTTACCTATTAGGCTGTAGTGCCCCACTATTGGTGTTCCTAGCTGTTGGATGAGGTTTTTGCGCATGATAGCACAGGTTGTGACCTATTATCATGAGCACTACTAGATCTACTTAGGATGTCTTGCATGCATTTTGAGTTTTTTGGGTCAGATGACCAAACGTGTCTTGGACACAAATTTTGTAAAAAAAATTAAAACACTGATCTATTTTACTTTTAGATTTTTCTATGGTTATGTGCAATCCTATTCAACTAATGATGTGAATTGAAATTATTACTTTTACACGTGTCGCAAATGTCTATTTAACACATAATTCGCTAGAGAATCAGTTAATGTGTTAAAGTTTTTGGAAATATGTTGATATTGAATATATTCAAAATACCTTTCCAAAATACGAACTCTAAGGAACATGTGAAGAATTTTTGGTTTTAGACGATATACACACTTGTAAGTTGTAGTACAACGAGTTGTGAGTCTTGCCTAATGATGATGCAGTGAATGCCAAGTGAAATGGCATCAAAGAGAAGCTCGATCAACGTGCTATAATCGGTGATGTTTTTCGTTGATCGACCAATACAAATCCCTTGAAAGCTCACTAACTCGCCGCTTGGAGCGAAAATGGCCGATGCTATAGAAGATAGATTCTGTGTACTATGACTAGCACCATCAGTATAACCAATAAATGTTTCTAAAGACTCCAACATCTGCAACAAATGCAAAGCAGATTACTAACCAGATAAAAAATCTAAAAGACACACACTAACACACACACATGCAATGAAAGCATATATATAATGAGTTTTATACACTTAATCAAGCATAGTAACATTTGAGGTACAACTCGTTTCGAGGTTGCGATAATGGAATCCCATCATACTCTACTAACTCGTAGGCACGTTTTGCCAAAACACACTTGACAATATAAGGACTCATCCACATTGGTTCAAAATTCCCTCCTCAAAGTTTATCAGCTTCTTGATCGTAAAGAAAGACCAGGTCTCCTTCTGAGAAGATACAAGGCTTGACATTTCTATAATATCGTGCCTTGATTTGTTTCTTATGCGCTTCGTTAGCCAATCCGGCATCACAACCAGTTTCATCCAGATGGATTAATTCCAGGAAACGCGCTTCTTCTTTAGAAGTGTCAGGTAACAAGTCAATCGTGAGTTTGAGAGATGAAATTTCACATTGTATCGGTAAGACTGCTTCTAAACCATACACCAATTGAAAGGGTGTGAATCGAGTTGCATTTCTCATTGATATTTGATATGTCCACAAGGCAGAGTACATGATTAAATGCCAATTTCGTTTATGAACCCCTATCATTCTTTGCAACATCCGCTTCAGGACTTTGTTGATAGCCTCAACTTGTCCATTCGCTTGCAGGTAATAAGGGGTAGAACTATCATGTGATAGTCCTAACTTAGAAGTCAACTTAGCCATCATGTGATTACGAAAATGTGACCCATGATCTGTAACTATGGCTTGTGGTACACCAAACTGGGAAACCACATGGTTTAAAAAGAAAAGCATAGCCGTTTCGCCACTGTTGTTTAATGTTGGCATCGCCTCGACCTATTAGGTAAAATAGTCAACGAAGACTATAATAGACCCATGCCCCTCGACCGAGGTGGGGTTACATGTCATGAAGTCTGTTATCTCAAAGTCTAACCCTGGAAGGCTGCAGACCAGGAAGACCTCAAGTAACTATTTCACACCTACTTTAGGCTGAGGCTTAACCTCCTCAACCTGAGAGGGCTCTCTCAAAAGCGTTAATGATTTTGATTATCGTTAAGATGGCTAACTCTTGTGAAACAAATGTAAAAATATGAATGGTGGAAACAAATTTAGCAACTATCCATTGGGCTTATGGAGTCAACATCATTTTAGTAAGACAATGGTTTCAACCTTACATAGAAGTTAGGGCATTCAACATTTAACATATTCAGAACATACCAACTCAAATAGGACCACACAGTCTATGAATGTATACAAGAAGTTAGAGCACCTTAAGTGAATTCTAAGTGATTACACATTCATACCACTGAAAATATTAGGAAAAGAACAATACCACACATTCTAAACATCAAATCCCTCATGAATCCTGAGAAGCAAAGCCAAACTTGTATTACCAAAACAGAGTATTACATAAGCCAAATATTAGAGTTTTTTCATAAATTTTCCAACCCCAATTACATTGTTGCTCCAGCTATATATAGAGTTCTTCTATCTGATTGAGTTTCCTCCTCAAGCATGAGGGAAACTCGAAATCTACTTCTAATGACACCTAATCAAATTTTAATTGCCTATTAAATGTAACAAACTTCAACTAAACTTTCTAGAGATCTAAATCAAGTAGGATTCTAACACCATGTTATGCTAATAAAAGCCTTGGCTATAATTGTTCTCATTCTTTGACATCTGGTTCCTTTCATTTTGGCAGTAATGAGTGTTTAAGGCTCCATGTTGGTCTTCTATGCCACATCCTCTCCATTTTCCTGAAATATAGGAAACTACCCTTGTGTACCGTTCTTTAGTTTGCCTCAAGATGTTCGGATTCAACAAAGTGCATCATTTATCTTTTAATTACCCAAAATGGCGTAGACTACCACGTCCTTGATGTGTTGTCCACCGTTTACATGCGTGAAAGCCAAATCTCTTGCAAACTGTTCTAGATATCCTGAAGTGTGGTAAATATACTCACTTTATGACAAAAATCTGTAAGATTCGTATGCATATTATCTCCACCTGTCTTGACCTGGTTTAATCTTAATAGCTTCAACTGATGTCGTGCATACCTTGTAGGCATTCACCTTTGAAAATTCCCACATATTCAAAACTGGTTAATTGAAATTGGACTGTTTAGCTTCAGCAGTTTTGTAGTGCGCTACAAAACTGCTGAGCTTTGATCATCACCTTCAGCAGTTTCGTAGCGCGCTACGAAATAGCTGAGTTGCTTCAAAAATCATAGTTTCAAACCAGAACTTTATTTATTTGAGCCCTTTGTAATCAAAACCTTCTTTCAACTATTCCAAAAATTTTCAGCACTGAATGGACGTGCATGATTCTTCAAAAAGGTGACACTAAGCAAAATCAACAAAATTTGAAGCATAGCCTTACTTGAAACGGGATTTCATTAAGAAGACTCTTTCAGCTGACCTAACTGTACCTTTAAATCTTCAATTTTTTTCTTCATGACCTTGATTCCAGCTCTTAATTGCATATTAATCACTCTGATGAACTTTTCTTCTTTAATTGTCGGTACTGTCCAGGTGTGGAATTGAGTATTACAGTCAACCACCTCTGTAGTTGTTTTGTCTTCCCATAAGGTCTTCAGTCTGTAATAATTGGCTTGTTGTATGGCATGTTTCTTGGCAACTTTCCTCAGTCTGGAAATCTCAAGGTTAGCAGATTCCAATCTTCTTTTCAAGTCCTCTATTCTATCTTCTTTATGTGTGGCAACTGTTTTACCTTTGTCCTTTCTTTGACGGGGTTGTATCTCTTCCCCTGTTTCATCTGTTCTTGGTGGTACCTCCTGTACTTGCTGAAATTTCCTTGTTATGGGTCTCCTGGGTTTGAAAACAAATTGTTCAACTTGCTCATCAAACTTAAGTTTCTTTGAGGCTTTAGCTTTCTTTGTCTTCTCTTTTTTTGACTGCATCAAATCATATTGAACTAGTGGGGACTCTTCAAATTCAATTGCCTGCAATAAATCATTTAAATTTCCCTTCGAAACTGGAATTTCTTCAACAACTACTGACTTACCCTTTTCTTTATCCATCTGACTTCTCGTTCTTCTCCTTGGAACTACTTCAGCTGTGCTTGCTTCATGTGCAGTTTCTTTGACTTGAGCTTTTTCTTTAATTGATTGTTGAGGTGTATCTTGAATGATCAGTGGCTTTACAGACTCTCTAACTTGTTTCCTTGCCTTTAATTTTGGAAACCTCTTGGCTCTTGTTTCTGTTTGAAGACCTGCTGTTGTAAGATCTTTTGCAGGTAGAGGACTGAGGCCAGTCTGGCTTCTGAAACCAGCCATGAAAATAAATGTATTCCAGTCTTTGCCTACTTTTTGAAGCTCATGCAAAACAAGTAATTTAATCAAGCCATGGTGAAACAAAGAAGTTTCACAAGCCTCCTTTCTCAATTGTACTTTGTCACACATCTTACTCAAACTGCGGAATAAATAAAAAGGTAGATCAATGGAAGCATTCCCTGTAAAATGTAAAATTAGTTTGAAATGGTACGAATACACCTTGTTATACCTTCCTTCGCAAGTAAGGTATTTCTGTATACAGGTGAGTAAATGTGCGTAGGACTCTTTGACATAGCTCCTAGGAACTGACTTACTCAAATCTGAATTAAAAAATTCCTTCTTTAAAAACTCTTTGCATGGATTCATGTCAAATTTGAAATTTTTGAACCAATTTTCTTGCCCTCGTGGAATCTTTGTCACAGTTGATATCATCTCTGGCGAGACTTGCAATTCCATCATAGCCACCTTTGAATTTAATCCTGTGAAATTTAGTGCAAATTCTTTGGTCACTTGTGCATGCCCTCCTTGTAACTTCCTGCAAAAATTCCAACATCCGGATTTTTTAAACGCCTTCTCCACATCTTTATTCTTCAGTGTTATATCCAAACCTTCAGGCTCATTTCTCAGACATTTACCTGATCTGTGTTCTTTCTTCTCTACTGATCTCTCCATGAAATCTTAATGACCTATAAGCAAGGAATACTAGCTCTGTTCGAACTGTGAAAAACTCAGCTTCTTTTGAAAATCTGCCTTGCTTGATTAGCTGCCTCACTTGATTACAATGTTATTTAAAATTGAAATCTTGCCGTTGATAATCTTTCAAATTGAAATCTTGCAGATTTGTTATTCATGCAAGGCTTACAATCATCATTAAGACTTGTGCAAGGTGGCTTTTCTTGGAAATTGTAATCCGTGTGTATCAACAAATCTAATGGTGGTGATAATGGAGATGGGTGGTGGGACGTGATAAGTGGAGTACATGAACTAATACAAGATGACACAGCCACTGATTTACTTAACAGATTTGACATTTGGGAAAGATTCGCTATGGAATGCACGAACCCCTGATTTCGCAGCGCAGTTAGTTTAAATTTTGAATGATGCGCTGCGAAATCACCTAATAAGGTTTTACGCTGCGAAAACATCTAATGAGTTTTGCACTGCGAAACTGCTAAACAGAGTAGATGCGCTGAGAAAACACTTTAAAAAGAATGCATGCGCTACACAATTACCAAAAAGGCTTTGTGATGGATAACTAAGTGACACATGACTATGAAATCAGTGGTGAATGAGGGGGACCAATGGTAGATAAGAATACACTTGACTCATGACCTCCTAAGACTTCAGACTTTAAGGAAAAAATGAAATCAACTTAGACTAACATTGACCTTTGTCATCGGGCTAGGATGAGAAATTTTAGCATCAGATTTCTTAAGTGATAACAAAGTCAATGCCCCATTTGGCGAATGGTCCAACAACAATGATTAGATGCAATGGTGCAAGTGGTAATCTAGTTTTTCGGTCATAAATATGGTATGCGTGATAGCTTCTGATGACAATAATATAATATTTGAATATAGTTGGCCAGAAGTAATCGGCACGGAGAATTCTCTGTGCAGTAGCATATCCATATAAGTGTCCACCACAAGCACCTGAATGGTAATCATTCAATTGTTTCTTGGCTTCCTCATGTGTGAGGCACCTCTGTAAAATCGTATTGATACCACGACGGTAAAGAGTGTCACTAATGATCAGATAATTTTTGACTTGGTATCAAAGACGTTGTTGTTGCAAGCGAGAGGTATCAGGTCGGAATGTTTGGGTCTAGAGATAGATCAATATATCTCCATACCACAGGTCAGATGACAATATTAGAAACAGAGACTCATCCAAAATCGATGGTTCATATGTTGAATCAATGGAGGTCGAGGGAAGGTCGCAAAGTAGCTCAGCGAAAATGAGAGATTTCTTTGATTTGAACTTGATGAATTCCAGATCAAACTTATGCAAAATGACTATCCAATTTGAGTATTTTCCCCTTAGCAATTGACATCACAAAATGCATTTCATATGGTTGCAATACGAAATGACAGTGGTCTTCTGAAGTAGGATGTAATGGCGAAATCTCTGAACAGTTTGCACAACTGCCAAAGCTAGTTTCTTGACATAAGAGTACTTAATTTCTATAGCATTGAGATTATAGCTCAAATAATAAATTGGATGTTCAATCCCATTTTCCTCTTTGACTAAAACCATGCCAATGGTTGTATCTGTAGTGGAGAGATACAGGTAATAGTTGTTTTGATAATTCAGAGAATACATTAATGAGACTCTAATCAAGGTATATTTAAGAGCATCAGAGGAAGTTTACGCAACTTGATCCCAATGGAAGGGTATCCCCTTTTTCAAAATATGTGTAAAACCTTTAGCCATCTCAGGGTAATTGGGAATGGACCTCCTTAGAAAGTTAGCCTTCCCTTGGAGTCTCTGTAACTGTAAAATATTTGAATGTGGAGGAAAATCAAGAATTGCCTGAACATTTAATGGATCGAGTCGAATTCCATATTTAGACACTACAAATCTAAGCAAATGACAAGAACCAACACAAAACAGACATTTGTGCAGATTGAGTCATATCTTGTAGTGTCAGCACCGTAAAAATATTGCTCACAAATTTTGTGGGTGATCAATCCGCTTTCGTGAATGAGCAGGTAAATTTTCAAGGTAAGTTTGAACAATGTGCTCGATGTCATGGAAAGCATAGCTCATTGCCCTCTGAAATTTCCCCCCTGCATTCTTCAAACTGAATGGGAGTTTCCTATACACGAATGTTCCCCATGGACAAATAAAAGTTGTTTTAGATTGTTCCTGTGGGTAGATATTGATTTGATTGTAGTCAAAAAAACCATACTTAAATGAGAATATTTAGCATCTGACACATTCATTAATAATCTGGTCGATAAAAGGAGTAGGATAATTGTCTTCTGGACATGCCTGATTTACATCCCTATAATCGATGCACACTCAAATTGTCCCTTGTTTCTTCATGACAATAACAATGTTGGAAATCCAGTCAGTAAGAGGTACAGGGTAAATGAAGCCAGCACACAAAAGCTTTTCAACTTCTGCTTTAATGACAATGGATTTCTTTGGATGAATAGGTCAAAGCCGTTGTCGTACTAGTTTGACATCAAGATACATTTTGATTTCATGTTCAACAATACTAGAGTCAATGCCTAGCATCTCCTCTTATGACCATGCAAATATATCTCGAAATTCACGAAAGAGAGTATGGTAACTATCAAGTTCTGATGGAGAACAATATTGTCTAACATGAATGTTTTCTACAACATTAGGCTTGGTTGAAATATTAATAGAAATCGTTTCTTCATTATTTGGCAGGTTTCGCTCGGAATCTATTGTGTCTATGAAAATAGAATTCGAAAGGAAATCAACAACTAAAGGGTGGTTAAGTTCATTTGAATAATCTTTGATGTCATCTAGAAGATGGAGAACGATGATGATAATCTTCCCAAGGTTCTTCTCCTATCATCATTGATTGGACAATTCCTTCATCCGTAGAATGTATACACAAAAAAGGATCCGAAGAAGTACCGTATTCTAATGAACGATCTATCCATACAATTGGTGAAAGTGGATTTGGGTTTGCCACACAAGCCATAAAAATTGATTTCTATGCAAGCTCAATGGGGCTTAGCGGCATAACTTCAGTATTACTATCATCTTCAAAATTGTTGGTAATCCTCCTTAAATCAGATGAGGTGGAGGAAATCATGTTGCAAGTCTCTACTCTTGCCACTTCTGCCAAATCAGATGGTGACGGTAGCGTAAAAGTACCCATTAGGGAAGGATCTTTAAAGAGACCTACACCAACACTTTGAAGTGACAGTGGGGGTCTGTGTACCAATGGGATGCTTGCCGTAGCCTGAGAACTAGATGAAAAGAAGGCGATATGATCAATAACTGTGATTCCACCCTTATGAGGGAATGCAATAGTATGAAAGTACGTGGAAACCACAACAACCATAGCACATACCCATGGCCTTCCCAGTAAAATGTTATAGTTGAGGGGTCTATCAACTACCTCAACTTCAACAGTAACTGTTTTTTCCCCTAGTTCAACTTGTAGGTTACTCAAATTCCCACAAGGCATATACGTTCGTTCATAAAACGTTTAACGTAGTTAGTGATCGTGACAACGACGGTGAACCAAGTGTTTTCCAACAGATCATTGACATAATTCAAGTAGATGTCCCCTCATCAATAATAGTTCGATGAACATTATTATTGAGAGCCTTTACTTGAATTAGGAAAGCTAATTGCGCTGGTAACTATGGTGTATATCCCACATGGTTAAAAACCACAAGATTGGAATGCATAGGGTCTATTCCACCATTCGCTGGCAGTAAAGCTTGCTTCTGGGAGGGACAATTTTGTAACACCTCAAGCGTCAACATAGCAGAAGGTGATTGAGCAAGATCTTCTACTATGTTATAATTCTGAGCTACTCGAGCTTGAGTGTCAAATTTCGATTTATGAACAACTCCCTTTGGTGGTTTTATTGTCAATTCTAATAGGTGGTAGAATATTTTCAAATGAAGTCAAAGTCGAAGGATTAAGTTGATCAGTGGCCTGATTATTTGACGATGACGGTGGATTTCCGTAGTCTTTATTTCTCATTGACACTAAAACTTCGTTTTGTGCCTTTGTAATGGATAACATAAGTACTTGAGATGTGGAAGCATGGTCTGTTGCAACCAAATGTGTCTCTGGGTTTGGAAATGGATCATTCAACACTGCATATGTATTAGAATCCTTTAGAAGTTTAGAGACTTCTAAGTGGTGTGGAAAATCGCTTGTAAAATGATCGTCATTACAGATTCGAAATGGATAACGAGGTTTCCTTGCCGAAGTAGAGGAATCAGATGATTTCTCTTGAGGGGGATTACCCTGTTTCTTCTTGTTTTTCCCCTTCTTCTTGCCTCCTGGTTGTTTTTTATTTTTTCCTTTGTTAGATGACACGCATTGACTTCAGAAGAAAGAGTGTTTTCTGATGCATTGGTAGTTTGATTGGAAATGGAAAGAGTTTGAACAGATGGTTTCCCTGTCGTTTATGTGCTCGAAGAACCATTCACACCATCATTGGCCTGAGAGTCCTTACTCAATTGTGGAGGAGGAGGAACAATGAAAGATGGTCGGAGTGCATTCAGAATGTGTCGTAGAGAGTGCCAGATTGTGTATAAATCAAATCCAAATATTAGGCACGAGCAATTACTTGCTCTTCTATGACAACCCCACCTTTCGTCACATCCTCAGTAATTGATGACAAGAAGGATTTTATGAACCACTTAGCCAAAAGCTAATCAAGAACATATGTCTTAACCATTTGACGACGATGCCACTACTCATGAATATGATCTGATATATGAGTAGTAGTAGTCTATTGAAAGTTGGTTAGGAGTTCCATTCCAGTCTCATATCTGAAAGGTAACTGGAAGTGGGTCAGAAATGTGGTGGCTAAAGTCATAAATTCGTCGAAAGAAGCTCATGGTAACTCAATGTACCACTTCGCAGCCAGACAAGTAAGCATTCTTTGGAAAAGACGGAGTCTAACCGAGTCATCATTTAAGGAGTTTGATGAACAACAAAAATGAAAGGTCATGACATGATTTGTTGGGTCTTCTCTAGGATTTCCATTGAATTTCAAAATGTAAAAAGGTAACTTATGCGGAATTACTGACCACCAAGGTGCATATAAGATTGTATCATTTGTGAGTCGATTTAAATCTAGTAATTCTAGAGTTGCTACAAATGGCAACTGTCGATTCAAGTCGGGTTGAGCATACCTAGGATATGATGGAATTGCCTGAGAAATAGGTCTTTGAATACCAACATAGGGCATCTGTATTTGGTAACCTTGATAAGCTGGTTATTAAACAAATCCGGCATAAGGTGGTTGTTGATAACTAGGTTGAATTTACGATTGTCCATAACCAGCAAATCCTTGTTGACTAAGACCTTGCTAAGCTTGATATTGTCCAAACCTAGGTTGAGCCTATTGGGCAGGTCCAAATTAGGGTTGGAAATGTTGGAATTGAGGTTGTTGAAATTGGGGCTGCCACGGTTGTTGAATCAACTGTTGTTGTTGTTGGTACAACTGTTGTTGATTTAATGGTTGTTGTTGCCCAACAATGAAAGATTGGCCAGGTTGTGAATAAACTATACCAGTGTAAGCCTGAGTCATTCCGGATAAAGGTATACTAACCTGAGGTTGTTGGACCCCAGACACAAGCGGTTGTTGTATAACAGATTGAGAAACTTGAATTTCTTGACCCGAAACTTGTGGTTACAAGGTAGAAGGACCAGTTTGTACAGGTTGAGATACAATTGTTTGAACTTGTGAATGTGGTACAATGGTAACAATAGGTGGAGTAGGAATAGTTGACATAGTTTGCATTGGTTGTGTTGGATACACAAGCCTTGGTTGAACCGGTATTGTTGGTTTCCATTGATATACTCGAATTCCAAGTTGACCTAAATACTACAGGATACTACCATATGATTTTCCTCCAGGATATGAAGGATAAGGTGAATAATCATATTTCTCTCCATATGGTGGAAATCCAGTATGTAATGGATACATAGGTCATTGTTGACTAGATTTCCCAGTTTGATATTGATATGCAGGATCAAACTATTGAGTTCTTGTTAAAGAAGAACCAGGTAAAATTCTGGTTGAGGACATGGGTGATGACCATGGTGTAGAAGAAACCCATGAGTGGGTTCTAGATAAAGATTGGTAACCAACTAGGACAGATGATTCAACGTATATGTGTGACTCAGGTGTAGTAGAAAACATCGAAGAGGTTGCGACTGAAGATTCTGCCGCAACTGCATCAAATGATACAGTCTGGGATGTTGATGGTTTTTCAGCCATAGTTAACTGACTCAAAAGCTATCCTAAAGAATTGAAGGGTACTTGGAAAGAAGCAGGATCAAAGGGAGCAGTAAAATGAGGAGTATAAGGATAACGATTAAGCTTGGTTCCAAAATGGAATGGGGTTCCATGTGTGGTATCTTCTTCCAATTCTTGCTCGAAAACAATTAAACCAGGTGGAAGAACTTCACCATCTGGTCTGTAATAGACTTCTAGTGTTAATAAAGTGGAAGTTTCAGTAGTTACTGATGTTTGAGGATTAACCAAATGATCATCTTCCAGTAAAGTAACAACTTCTGAATGTTCAAATTCGAAGTCCAGATGTTCCAGTAAAAGAAAAACAATTTCAGAGAGAGGTTCCTGAACAACTTTAGGTTCATAAGTAACTTCAGTTTGAACCATGACCGGTTCTAGATTAACTTTTCATTGAACTGATTCAAGTTCAAAAGTAATTTCTTGTTGAGAAACTTCAAGTTTAGGATCAACTTGTTGTTGAACAACTTCGGTTAGTTTTTCACTAGGATCAGTGATAATGTCCTCAGGTAATTGTGAAACTTCTTCAGAAATGGATGTACCAGAAATAGTTGGAGTAACTGGAGTCTCAATACTTATCGATATGGATGATTCAGGTAATTTAGATGAAGAACTAGGAGTTATTGATGTACTTGACTTAGTTAAGCGATACCTCTTTATATGAATACGTGTAGCTTCAGGCGGTAAAGGTGGTTTACTCGCTATTCTTTGTGAATGACAGGGTAAGGGTTGATGTTCCTCCATAATTGATGATTAATTTTATTATCAAAAAAGAAATAAACAAAAAGGGGTAATCTAGGCAAAGGATTACCAAGCAACTGTGAACTGCAGAATACCTCCTGGCAAACGAAGAAGTACAGGTAGGAAATCTCCCTGAATGTTTTGTTTGGTGTATCACAATGTACAAGGCAACCAACTCGGTTACCTAAGGATGGATAGTAACTAGTGTTGTCCTCTCATATATACCTGAAGGTATGTGGAGGCCCAATCCGTATAAGTGTTGTCTAATGCAAAACCGCATAGTGAGAGCATTCCCATATACTTTACGTACTGTAACACTGCCCTATATACCCAAAGGTACGTGGACAATATACGATATACTCATGTACATGGAATGAGGTATCACACTCGGGACGTATTGCAGACAAGTTAGTGACAGCTACTTTGTTTTACGATGCCGAAACATGTCTCTAGCCTACAACCACTAAATTTTTTTCATTAATGACAATGCTCCATTAGGTAAATTGATGTTAATTTTAAGTTGAATCTTGCTTAGGAATTTGCTTTTAAATTTCACCACGTGATGTATTCTGAAATTCCTAGGAATGAAACTATTATGATAAGCATTCTTTCTGTTGAAAATAATACTGAGAGGGGGGGTGAATCAGTATTATCTAGTCCTTTTACCAAATCTTCCTTATTTTCACTTTGAATTATTTTGCATATCAGTACTATAAAATAATGAGCATGAACAAGAAAAACAGATAGTCACATCAAAGAACACCAGATATAAGGTGGAAACCCAATGTGGGTGAAAACCACCTGCTGCAATATGTCTCTATCTTCTTTCAAATTAGAAACTCCTTTTACAACGGTCTGGTACTGGTGCAATCCTTTACCAGTACGCAGGCTGCAACCTGCAGAGAGCTACAACTCTCTCTCGTTTTCCAGTCTCTCCTGGAAGGGAGCTACAACCCCCTACTTCTTTTCAAGGACCACTTTTTCATAAATTTTCAAACTGGATCCATATACATCAAATGATCATCAAGTA
>APFE030084589.1:0-38395 GCA_000404065.3 Pinus taeda
TTACCCCTGCACCACCCAGCGACCCGTGGTGGCACGGCCCTAGGCGGAGGGTCGCACTATCAAGGCAGTTGGGGGCGTAGAGACGATTCCGGGAATCGCCTCTCTGCCCGTGGTAGCACGACCCTCAGTCCAGGGCGACCGTGGGGCAGAGAGGCGATTCTGGGAATCGCTTGCGGAGGGCCTGCGAGAATCGCCTCTCCCCCCCTGTCCGCCTACGGACGAGGCCCTGGGCAGGCATGCAGACCCCTCCTACTAGGGCCGCGCCACCACAAGTGGCCTAGTCGCGTGGGGCAAATTTTATTTTATTTTTATTTAAAAAAAAAAATTGTTTAAAAAAAAAATTCAAAATTTTTTAAAATTTTAAATTTTTTGTTTAAAATAAAGAAGCTAGGGCTTAAATAAATTATTTAAAATAAAATAATAACATTACTTTTTTAAACTTAAATGTTTTTTTTATTTTGGATTTTATTTATTTTATTTATTTTTAAATTTGAATATATTACTATATATATTATATATATATAACATCCCCTATAACAATCATACATATCTCATATACATACACTAGACAAGACCTCACACCTAATACATAACATAATACATCATATCCAAGATCAACCATACCACCTACCACACCATATTCAAATAATAAAAATATAATATAAATAAAAAAAAAAAAAAAAAAAAAAAAAAAAGAATAAAATACTCATAAAACAACAACATAACCACATCACCAACAAGGATAAATCACCACCAATAACTCACTGGTATATAATATATATTATCATTATTTTACAGTTTTTATTTTTATAATTTTGGAGTTTCTTTCTGTTTTTTTATGTTTTTTTTTAATGTTCTTTAATATTATTTACTTTTTTTTTTTTTTTAATTTTTCTATTTTTTTATCTATTTTTTTTTTCAATTCTTTTATGGTTTTAAAATGAGATAATTTTCTTTTTAAACATTTATTTTTATTTTTATTTTTGTCCTTTTTTTATATATTTTTTATATTTGTTTTTTTAATTAATCACATTTAAAAAAAGAAAAATAAAACAACTAGAAAATTTGTTAAGTAATCATAATTAAAAAAAAATAGATATAATAAATTTTAAAGTGTGAAAAATAAGTCCTCTAAAAAAATGGCATGCTGCATCAACACGTTTCAAAATCAACATGAAAATCACTAACATTTAAAACCAAATATTTATATTTGATACAAAAGAAAATTTAAAGTGTCAAAAATATGCTCTGAAAAAAAGAAGTGTATTCTGCATCACCACTTTTCAAAATTGGGTCACGTGTTTACTACCCCTACGAAACGGGTAATCGTATCGGTTATTTAAAGTGCCAAAAACTATGCTCTAAAAAAATATGTGTGTTTTGCATCGCCTCTTTTCAAAATTAGGTCACTTTTTTGCTATCTCTACAAAACGGGTAACAGTATCAGTTTCCATTTCAAAGTTTACCTTGTTACTAGTGATCTGCCAAGGTTAAACAGTTTGGCTAGATCTTTATTCTCTATCTATCAACATAAAATTTAAAACATGAATGAGTGAAGATTAAGTTGTTTGACTATCATGGATTGTGGCATTTCTAACAAGCTACACACAACCTTATTTTGCTAGTAAAGTAAAAATTAATGACATTTGAACTTGCACACTTTCATGATCTATTTTATTACTTTTTTGGGGTTCATATTTTTCATTTTTTTGATCTTTTTTCTCTTTGTTTTTGTCCTTTGATTATTCTTTTAGGACATGCCCTCTTTACATTTTTTAATTTTTTAATATGGAAAACATTTTGTAGAAAGCAAAAGCATGTACTATATTACAAGACTAACTATAGCCAACTCAAAATTATGAATCATATTATTATAGGACCCTAACAGGGTCGGGCATATACCCTCTTTGAAAATCTGCCAATATGGTAGAAACTCACATTTTTTTATACTTCCCATTCACCCTCTCTGTCTAGGGGGAAGTTGCCTCTCTAATCTTGATCAATGGCACGTCGAACAGAGCATCTATCTTCTCCTGCATTCAGAACTGGGCTGCTTGCCACCTTCCACACAGATCTATTCCCCTGTATATTTTTTGGGGTCTCTGGTGTTGCCATAATGCTTATATCTTCATGAACATTGTCTCAGACCTACACGCTACCTCTCTCAGTATTGTCAGATATCTTTCGAAGATTGATCTTGTCATCCCCAAATGCTTTAGGGGTATTGGGTTTATAAGCCCCTTGATCACTTAAAACCTATTGCATTTTTTTATGGTGCCTCTGCTGGTGGAGTTTGTTGATGTGACACTATCATCTCTCTTTCCCCTTCTTGACACTACTTCTATTAGAACAACGGTACAATAAACAACATGCGGGTTGAGATGTTGGCCCTTTGGGGTACACTTCATTATGATCTATGGCTAGAAGTGGACGAGATTGTCATTGCAGGAGACTTTAAAGTGACTATAGACTAGGCCACGAGATCCCTCTCTCTCTGTCCCATCACTTTAGCTCTGGCTGGAGAAAATTTCTACAATGAAGGCTTGTTTTCTCTTTGCCACTTCTGTCATATTTTCAGAGAGAAAAATATGATGGTAGATCACCTCTCCAAGTGAGGGTTTCAAGACAGTTCCATTACGAATGCAAGGATTTGGGCTCCATCATTGGATCTAGTATCTTCCCCTTTTCCTGAGTATGCCTTGTCTTCTCCTTGGGCTGTTGGATCTACTCTAGTTTGTTTTGAATCAATTTTCTTTGCCACTTTTGTTGATCGAGCGTGAGAATTTTTGGCCCTTTTTTCCATTGAATTTGGGAAGCCCTTTGTTCCACAGTTTTTTACTATAAGTCATCCTCATTTTTTGATGAGATTTTTATGCTGACCCTATTGTCGGCATTCATTTTGGCACTAGATGTAAGAGATTTTGTCTTTAATAAAAGTCATGTGAAAACAATGCTACCTATAGATATGAATTTGTCAAAGGTATCACATCCATGTTTGTTTTTTGACTTTATGTGAAACTAAATTGATAGTAAGATATAACCTATATGTGCCTAAAGTTTTGTCTAATCTATTAAAGGGCATACATTGAAAAAAATCAAGGTGCAAATGACCCTTTTTGTTCTCTTTGGGTTTATGGGTTTAGTAGATATAGATATAGGGTTTATGATGGATATATACCAACGTACATATTTAATTCACTTCCACACACATGAATACATAATGTTAGATTGATTACTCCACCCCAGAGGCTTGTAGAGCACTCGAGAAAAATGTGAAAACAATAGTTGCAGATGTAGTTTCAACTTTCAAGGTATTACAAAGCCTTTGGATCCAGTACAAAACTGAATGTTGAATTCTCTTCCATCTTACTAGGGGATTAGAATCTCTTCTTTTCCTCCTAAAAAATGTGATATTCATGAGTAAAATGTAAGAAAAGAGCCCAAATGTGAAGGATAACAAATCTCGATTTAATATGTAAAACATTCCTACTAATATATGAATGCTTTGTTTTTTTCTTATGGAAAAAAGACGTGAAGGATAACAAATTTGCTTAGATTCTTACAGACACCGAGTCTTGGAATAAGAAAAAATGAGGTTCTCGCTAATTTCAGTTAGATAGATGCTTCAAAATGTGATGTAGAGCATCCACTCGTGGCCCTTATTGTTTCCACACCACCATAGCTTTTTCTGTTGCCAAGCTACCTTACTAACATACCACTGAGGAATTGTAAGAAGCATCCCCTCTACCACTGATATGCGGTTGCATCCTTGCGTGTAATTTTTCTTCCCAAAAATAGTTGTGAATCACATGCCCCACAAGTCAGGCTTCTCGTCAAAATATTGAGTGGATGCCACACATTCCAAAATTTATAACACCTAAATGTTAAATGGGTTTATCGTGGTGATACTCTATTTAACACTTTTTTAATATAAAATAATAATAAATTATGTGAAATAAATCGTGAGAATAAATTATTTGATCATGTAGATGAACCAAGTGCACTCATAACTATAATTATTGTTTAAAAAATCTATGTTGCATGCATTAGCTAGTCTTTCTTACAAATTTGAATATCAAAATGTTTAACCATGTCCACTTAAATATATTTAACAAATATAGCTCAACATTTTGTTTTTTCTTATTAGTCTCCTTTCCACCTTACCTATTTTAACTCCAACCATTAAAAAAAAAACACTCAACAACCACCAACTAATGCTTCTTCCTCATTTATTATGGGCTAGACAAAGATAATGATCGACCTACGTATCAATTTGAAAGGTTAATTCTATTTATTTTTTCCATCAAAATTCAATATAAATTATTCTTTTGATTTGAAAATGAAAGATAATTTAAAAGTTTGTGCATATCTCACATATCACGCCTTTCATTATGTAATTTTATCTACAAGCTAGAACTGTACTTACTCTCAAAGGAGTACATATATATAAGACTAGTTCACTAGTATTACAATTTTTATCACAATCATATGTGGGGAATTTAATAGGACCATTTACTTATAGTCCATGTATAAATCACATGGAGGGAATTCAACCACTTATTTTTTCATCTCTTCGACATCATTCGTTAGATACAATAATATTGTTTTTCTTTCTTATAGGGTAATTGGTCCATAATACTTTTTTATGCATATCATTGGAATGTCCAATTAAAAAAAGAGCAAACAAACAAATCCCAACTATTTAAAACCTCCAACATCACAATTTCTCATAAAAGTAAATATAACTTAGAAGAATATTTGGCCATAAGAATTAAAAGTTCAATGATTAATACACATGTGCAGCATGTTAACTAATCCTCAAGGATTTTGTAAATTATTTATATTGTATCATAGTTAGTTGATTCATGTATTTCTAGTTATGGAGAAGTTATTCAAACGTAATTGTCTCCCTCTCATTTTAGATTGTATAAATACCTCTTCTTTGATCAATAAGACATGTATAATTTCATCAATTTGATTATGGAGTTATCCAACACTTTTTAGTAGTCGTATCAAAGTCTGAGGTTTCGTAGAGTGCAACACAGGAAGTGATTCATTATTCTAAAGGACTAGAACATGCATGGTTTGAACTCCATTATCATAGTAGAAGATCCTGCTATGGACACATCAGAGGCGAGGTGGATGAGTTGTGGACCCTGATGAAGGCCCTCAAACCCACTGCGAGTGTTGGAGTCTAGAGAACGTTGTGAGGCCATCAACATTCTATTTGACGTACCAAAGGTTTGTGATGCGATAGTTGGCGTCTAGTTCGGTCTATTTTTGGGTGATAATTGGGTTGTTGTTATTGTCAAGAGGAAGGGGAGCAATGTCAGATGATGATCAAAAGTTCGAGTCCAAGGTCGATGAAGGATCCTTACACATATGCATTCTGATTTGTGAATGGGACTGTTAAATTCTAGAGTGTTATGATGACCAATTACATTCGAGTTACCATGTGGTATCAATACTACAAAGATTTTGTAGTGAAAATGAGAGAAGCCATCGCTTGAAGAGGCATCAACATTGATTAGCGGGCCATCACATGAAGAGCCAACAATGCTAGATTGGAATTCATGAAGTTCGATGCATGCGAAGTAGTGTTTCAAAGTTTTATTGGGGCTGCTGTGTGGAGCACATTCCTACGCAACAATAAACAAACTCCCAACATACAAGGGTTTTATGACTGTGTAAGACTGGGAAAGTGTTGAGAGAGGGAATTGAATGGAATGGATGCAACATATCTTATCTCATTGAAGCATGAACAGGTGAAAGATGGTCAATTGAGACTAAAGCTTAAGGTATTTCTCGAAAATTTAAGATTTTAACCAAGGATTTGAGATTTTTTTATAGAAAATTGGAGATATTTGTTGTTTTGTTTCTATTATGGTGGTTTTCAAGGGAGATAAGAGAGTGATTTCCATGGCACAACATATAATTTTTGACCTATTTTTTGAGTAAAGAAACATTTTTTTTTAATTGAACTATTTAAGCAAGAATTTAAGGATTGTTGAATACAAGAATTTTCTACATAAATTAATAAAGGAGAAAATTGGATTTTTTTTTTTTACTGTATTTTTTTGCAAACATGAATTCATTGGTACCCTTAGTTGGAATTGTCCTTTCTGGAAAGGAAAATTATCAAGAGTGGTATAGAAAAGTAAAAAATACACTTGTTTTTGATGATCTATGGGAAGGAATTTGTGAAGGAAAAGGAGGTAATGCACCAGAGCAACCTAAATAGAAAAAACAACTAGCGATTTGGTACAGTAAGGATAAAAAGGATTATGCGTTGAATTATGCTTTGATGGCAAAAGAGGTACGCAGATATATTATTCAAAGTAAAATAACATATGAAGAATTAACAAAATTAAAAGAGCTTTATTATTCACATTCAGAATTGGAAATCGTTCAATTACTATTGAAGTTGTTTAATTTGGAGATGAAATATAATGATCCTTTGAAAAAGGTGTCTAAAAGTAATGCTATCAACCATGAAATTGAATCTACCGGTGTTAAGGTTGATTTACAACTTACTACCTTTATAAAAGCTCTCTACCCTGGTCTTTTACACCACGTGGAATTTGTCCAAGCTAGGGACAATTAAAAGAATTAGACTTTGATAAATTAGTAGGTAAAATTGTTGAAAGAGAGAAGGCCTTTGGAAAGAAAGAGCCTCTTCCCAATCCCAACGTTGAGACTTTGTGTCTAGCACAAAAAGAAAAAAAGTCTCAAGAAGTGTCTGCCAGAAGTAATAAGAATGGTAGAGGTTGTGGTAGGAGAAATTATAGAGGCATGGAGGCAAAAATAATCAAGGAGACAAACAAAAAAAATGATAGAAAAGAAAGGAGTTTTAATGAAAAACCAACTATCAAATGTTTTGGATGTGGTAAAATTGGTCACACTACTATTAATTGTAGAATTCCTTGGGAGAAAGTCAGTGAAAGGAGAGAACAAATGAATGAAAAGAAAGACCACCCACCTCCAAATAAAGGAAAATCATCTGAGAATGCACATTGTGTTGTTGCACATTGTAATTTCAATATCGTTGATGTCTTTAGTACTTCATTTTCTTCATGGCATGACAAATGGATATTAGACACATGTACCACTTGTCATATGACCTTTAGGAGAGATTTGTTTGAAAAATTCAGTGATAACATTGATGGACTAGTTTATTTTGCTGATAAATCTCAAACTTAACCTTCAGGGATTAGATATATCCAATTAAAGATGCCAAGAATTGCATATTATATTCTACAAGTTGTTCTTTAAATTCCACAATTTCAGAAGAATTTATTATCTGTTATACAGATTAGACAACATGGGCATTCAACACATATGTTTGATGGTATAATAGATCTATTCGAAGAGCATCCGATAATGAAACTGTTATGACTAGAGTGGAAGAAGACAAACTCTTAAAATTGAAAGGTATGTCTTCCATTGCATTGGATGCTACTCATTCGATTCAACAAAATGATGCTTTTTCTTCAAGTTTATTATGGCATGCTTGTTTTGGTCATATAAATTATGACATTATAAGAATTATGAGACAATAGGGTATTAAGGGGATTCCAACAATTCCAAGACAGATTACACCATATAATTCTTCTATTTTGGGGAATCATTGTAAACAGCCTTTTCAAAGTTTTATTTCTAGAGCATCAAGAAAATTAGGTCTCATACATTCAGATTTATGTGGACATATGCTTGTTGCAACTGATAATGGTAATAAATATATGATGGCATTTATTGATGATTATTCAAGGATGTGTTGGGTCTATCTTCTGAAAGAAAATTCACGAGTTTTTTATGTGTTTAAAAAATTTCATCCCTTGATTACAAGTGAAACTCAACTTAAAATAGGCACTCTAAGAACTAATAATGGTGGTGAGTATACTTCACATGCTTTTGAAATTTATTTGAAAGAGAATGGAATCAAACACTAAACAACAATTCCTTATAATCTACTACAAAATGGTGTTGCAGAACGAATGAACAGAAAATTTGTTAGAAAACTATTAACAGAACAATAAAATACACAAAATATTGCAGAAACACAAATACATTTATGCATAAAACAAGAGAGACACATATATATGTGGTTCACCCAATTTGGGCTATGTCCACATAGAAACAACTAGTCCTTCCTTTTATATTATCTAGTAAAATGAAGGGATACAACCTACAACAAATACATTGTAATTTCCTCTTCCCTCTCACACAACCTCCTCCTCCTCCTCTTTCTCTCTCTCTCTCGCTTAGAAAAATCATCCACATCTGCAATACAATTCCTTCATATAAATCGAGGGGGTGTCTTCTAGGGAAAAAAAACCCTAAATTAACATAACTTCTACCATCAGATCATTCGCCTAATGAACGACCTAGATTGACTATGAAATTACAATATTTTACAAGGAAAATTTTCATCTAATTTTAGCTTCAGGGGTGCTTCCCCCGAACCCTTGCCAAGGGGGGCTCATAAAAGTCATCGTCACCCCCCCTGGACCCCCCATGATGATGATTAAATGAGTGGCATTGCCACCTCGATAGGAACAGGGATCCAATGCGACTGAAACAAAAATATCTGAAGAATCAAGAAGATAATTAGGCTTCACACCCAACAACATTACTTAATATGGTTAGATAAATATTGTTCTTTAAGAATTTAAAGTTGATGTTTTGGGGAAAAGTGGTACTTTGTGCAACTTATATTACAAACCATTGTTGTTGTTGTTGTCATCAATAATAAAACTCCATATGAAACATGGTATAATTGTCTTCCTATTGTTCAGAATTTCAGAGTTTTTGGTTCTCAATGTTATGCTTTGATTTCTAAGAAACAAAGAAACAAGTTGAGTGCAAGAAGCAAACAATGCCTATTTTGGGGATATTCCAATACTTCTAAGGCATATAGGTCATATGTTGAAGAAAATAAGAAGTTTTTTTTATCAAGAGATGTAGTTGTTCTTGAATCAAATAAAGATACATCCACTCTTGATATAAAACTCAATCATTTAGAAAAAATTATGTTCAAGAAATTTTATTATGAATCTGATAATAATCTTCCACATCCTGAAGGGGGGTTCCAATTCCAGATCAGTCTGTGGATTTTCCTTCAACAAATTTACCTCTCAATGATGATAATGGTTCTTCTAAAGAAAAATTGGATGATAGAAGTGTTTCTATAGGGACAAAAAATAGTTGTGTTCCAGAAGAATTTGCTCCATAAGATGGACAACCACTTCCACAAGTTGAACAGCCACTACGAAGATCAACTCGTATAAGAAGAATTCCAAGAAAATATGATGATTTTGAAACATGAAGTTCTTCAGGTAACTACTCTCATGATTCTTAATATAATTTCTCTGATGATAGTGAGCCTACTTGTTTTGAAGATTTTGTTAGATGTAATGAATGGAAAAATGTAATGCAAAAGGAATATGATGCACTCATTAAAAATGGTACTTGGAGGTTGGTGGATCCTCCTGATGGCATCAAGCCCATTGGTTGCAAGTGGGTTTATAAAATTTAGTATAAAGTTGATGGTTCACTTGATCAACACAAGACACGACTTGTAGCAAAAGGATATGCACAAAAAGAGGGTGTTGACTATACAGATACATTTGCTCCTATAACTAAATGGGGCACTATTAGAACCTTATTTGCTATTGTAGCACATATATGATGGAAAATTCATCATATGGATGTAAAAACAACATTCCTAAATAGAGATTTGAAGGAAGATGCTTACATGTTTCAACCATAGGGTTTTCTCTATCAAAGGTAAGGAACAAAAGGTATGCAAATTAGTGAAGTCCTTATATAGTTTGAAACAAGCACCTGGTGCATGGTATAAAAAACTAACCAATCATATTCTTAAGTTGAATTATAAGCATTTTGACCTAGATGATGCAACTCTTTTTGTTAAGAAGGCTGGAAGATAAGTTGTATATCTAGTTGTCTATGTTGATGATTCGATGGATACAAGGAACAATGATGACTATATATCTTTTGTTAAGAAGGAACTGCAAAAGGTTTTTGATATGAAAGATTTGGGTTTACTTAATTATTATCTAAGGATTGAAGTTGATCAAAAACCTCAACATATTTTTCTCTCTCAAAGGAAATATGTTGGAAATTCTTTGAATATATTTGGAATGATGGATTATAATGATGTTGCTACTCGAATGGAGCAAAATCTAAAACTTACTTCAAATGAAGGAAATCCATTCGAAGATTCAATAAGGCACAGGCAACTTGTTGGAAGTTTGATTTATCTCTCACTACTCATCCTAACATAATTCTTTTTGTAAGGATACATTCCATATTTATGCATCAACCTTGTGAAGGTCATTGGGTAGCAGCAAAAAGAGTGCTCAAATATCTTAAAGGGACTCAAACATATGGCATCAAATATTCCAAAGTTTCATACTTCCATCTCAATAGCTATTCAAACGCTGATTTTGATGGTGATAAAGAGAATGGGACGTCTATTTCTAGTTATTTGATGACACTTAGACTAGTTGCTATCAATTGGAGATCACGAAAGAAATTTGTTCCGGCTTATTCTACCACTGAAACTGAATATGTTGCAACAACTCAAGCTACAAAAGAAATCATTTGGCTTCAAAAAGTACTTGAAGACTTGCACGAGAAACAAATGACTTCAACACCTCTTCTTATTGATAATAATTTTTCAATTCAATTGGCCAAGAATCCTAAATTTCATGATCAAATCAAGCATATCAACACCAAATATCATTTGTTTCAATATCATGTTGAGGCCAAAACAATTCATATGACACATTGTCTGACTTTAGAGCAGATCGTAGATGTTTTTACCAAAGCAATTGGACATGAAAAGTTTGAAAAGTTCAGACATTTACTCGGCACGTCAGTTATCCCTTCAGATTAACAGGGGAAATATTAACTAATCCTCATGGATTTGTAAATTATTTAGATTAGATCATAGTTATTTAATTCTCCTGTTTCTAGTTAAGAAGAAGTTATTTAGACATAACTATCTACCTCTAATTTCAGATTATACAAATACATCCTTTTTTATCAACAATACATGTAGAATTTCACCAGATTGATTATGGAGTTATCCAGTCTTGTTAAACAAATTATGATGTTGCACACCATCTACAAAAGAACACACACAAAAGAATTGTTACCTTTTTTCAACAGAAATGAATGTTTAAATTGAATATTGTTTTTTCAATATCGAATTTCTTATAATAGGAACCTACATTGAATCAATTTTGATCCCTAATGTTGTTTGTCATGTCTTCATATTAAGTGAGCATAAAGAGGACATATATGCAATATTCATAAATCTAGGCAAGTGAGTAAATATTATATACAAGCAAGTGGAATAGGAAATAAATACAAGCAACTAGAGTATGTAGTGATAAGAGATACAATATGAGCCATGGAATATTTGTAGGCACCATTTGAATGTTAGCAACAATGGGATGTGGAGTTGATTCGAATTGGAACCATTTCTCCTAGCAAAAAAAATTATACTCTATAAGTAGCAAAAGGATTCACCAAAACAAAAAAATTTTATCTTCAGTTCCCATTAATAAAATGTAATTTCAACAAATAAATGATACATAGACGCATGAACTCTATAACTAAAAGATCATATTGTAAAAAAAGAACAATCTCAATGTTTTAAACTATCATAATATGAGAAAATTTGTAACATTCTTTCTTTTTAATTTTCATGGCATATAAAAATAAAAAACCTATAAAAATAATTATAAGTATAATATATTATGAAATTTCCATTATAGTAAAAAACTAAAAAAAAAAAATCATTTTAAATTTGCAAATAAATTTTTTTTCTATTTTTATTTACATGTTAAATAATTTTATATATTATTTTATAAAAAATAGAAGGAAAATAAAAATAAATATATAAATAATGAGAAGAAAAACCTATATATATATATTATATATATATATATATATATATATATATATATATATATATATATATATATATATATAATATATATATATAATATATATATATACACATGGTTGGCTAGACAAAGACGATGGAAAGGAAATAGAGATTATAGAGCTAACCCGATAATGGAGGAGGAAAACTCCAAATACCAAAGATTATGCACATTAAGCTGAAAACCCCAAGTTTTGTGAAATTTGTTGTCTTTTTTCCAGTGAAACTCTTGCCTGGATTGGTTGAATGAATTCATAGATCAGTTGTTGGATCAGTGGATCAGTGGATCTGTTATTAGAGTCATGGATCTATTGATCAGACAATTGCTAGTGGTGCTCGAATGTTAAAAAGCAGGGCATTGTTGAAATTGTTTTGTCACAATGAATAAGCACATTGCATAGACCTACCTTAATGAGAGAAATAATCTCATTGGGTCAAATTATGCCAATTGGAAGTTCAAGTTGCAGACATTGCTCAAGGTTTCTAGTGCGCAGACAATTGAAAATGGAGATGAAGCAAGGTCGATTGCAACTGGAGGTGCCATATCGCATTAGTTCAAGATTGGGAAAAGATGAAAAATAAATTGAAGTTGTTACTGAAGATGTAGGTAAAAGATGGCATAATCCCTCATATCTGAGACTGCAAAACTTCTAATGAGATTTGGGTGACACTCAAGGATTTGTATGAAACAAAAAATACAAATCGTGTGTTGTTTCTAAATAGGAAGATTCTCTCCATTAGAATGTAAGAGAATGAATCTGTTACTCCATTCATCTCACAAATTAAAGAATTGAAAGACAATTTAGGTGACATAGGGGAGAAAGTATCCAACACTAATCTCATCATGATTACCTTAAATGGCATGACAAGGGATTATCAAATTTTCATTACAGGGCTTGCATCAAGGGAGAAAGCTCCCTCCTTTAAAGAATTGACAAGGATTTTGATGCAGGAAGAAGAGAGATGTAAGAATCTAAAGCCTCAAAATGCAGATCTAGCATTGGTGGAAAATAATAATTTGTTCAAAGGGAAAGTAGTAGGAGGACATAAAAGCGGTTGTCCATCTCAGAAAAAGCTATTTTAAGGTATGTCATTTGCCAAAAATGATTTAGGAATTAAGTGTTTTTACTATGGAAAAACAGGTCATATTGATAGAGATTGCTATAACAGAAAGAATGATGAAAACAAACATAGACACAAGAGGCATACAGGGAATTTCGCTGGTGAAGATCTGAATCATGATCTTAAATTATTTGTGTCGGATGTTACTCTTTCTGCTGAAACTGATAAGGTTGGAACTTGGCTTGTGGATTATGGAGCATCTACTCATATGACATGTAATAAACACTGGTATCAAAATTTTAAGGAGACCAATGATGGTGCTAACATCTACCTAGGAGATGACAAAGCATATCAGATTAAAGGTTATGGATATATTCTTGTGATACTTCCTAATGGTAATATCAGACACATCCATAATGTCATATACGTTCCTAGGATCAAAAGGAGTTTGATCTATGTATCCATGATTACAGATCAGAATTTAAAGGAAGATTTTTTCAAAATTTATTGTGTTGTAAAGGATTTGCTAGATCATCAGAAGCCAGTTGCATAAGGAGTAAGATTTGGAGGCCTATATCAGTTGAATGTTACAAGCATGCCACACCAAGCTTTAACTTCAAAAACTATGACAACGAAGAATCTTTGGCATCAAAGGTTTGGTCAAGTCAACCTTCATGATTTATTGTTGCTACAAAAACAATGTATGGTTGATGGACTTCCTATTTTAAGAAATGAACATAATGATTGTGAAGGTTGTGCACTTGGAAAAAGGCATAGGGATGCATTTCATTCTAACTTAAATAGGATAAAGAAAGATATACTCGAACTTGTGCACACTGATATTTGTGGACCTATGCAGACAAGGTCCTTAGGTGGAGCTTATTATTTTTTTCTATTTATTGATGACTGCACAAGGTCTACCTCGGTATACTTTCTTCGAAGGAAAAGTGATGCTTTCGAGTACTTTAAATAAATTAGAAATATGGTTGAAAAGTAGAAAGGGAATTTCATTAAAATCCTCCACTCACATCAACAGGGGCTTAGAAATTTCATCAAATATCGGAGATATCATGGAATAGTACAATAGCTTACAATACCCAACACTCCACAATGGAATGGGGTTGCAGAAAGAAAGAATAGAACACTAGTGGACTTTGCACATAACATGATGAAAGGTAAGAACCTAACCAATGGTTTTTGGGAAGAATCTATTAGTATTGCAATTTACTTAAAGAATAGAATTCCAACTAGGTCTCTTGATCTCAAGACTCCATTTGAGGTTTTGTACAGTTTTAAACCTGTAGTCCATCACCTAAGAGTGTTTGATTCTAGAGATTTTGTACACATTACTAAGGAAAATAGGAAGAAATTGGATGCTAAAGCTATACAATGCATATTTGTAAAATATTGTTATGATTTCAAAGCATATAAGACGTTTAATCCATCTACTCAAAAGGTATTTTCGAGTGGAGATGTTATCGTCCATGAACAGGTTGATGAAGGGAATAAGGATAGAAGTTATGAAGAGTGGCACATGCCTTAATTATTGATGACAACAACGATGAAGCCAAAGAAATTCATTTACAACAAGAACAACAGAAAGAAGAATCTAGTGATGTAGACAGATTCAATAATCGAAGTCCACTCAAAGGAGAGAAAGAAATCACACATAATAGAATTGAGGCAAGTCCACTACCAAGGAGATCAGGAAGGCAGACTCACTTACCACAAAGGTACAAATATTATGCTCTTATGAATAGTATTTTAAATGTTGTTTGAGCCCGTGAATTATAATGAAGAAAATCAATATGAAGAATGGAGGCTAGCTATGAAAGAAGAGTATGAGCCTATAATTAAAAATAAAACCTATGAATTAATTGAACTGCCAAAAGGAAAATAACCCATAGGTTGTAAATGGATATATAAACCTAATATCAAAGCAGATGGTAGTGTTAAAAAATACAAATCTAGAATGGTGGCCGAATGGTACTCACAGAAAGAAGGAATTGATTATGAGGATACTTTTGCTCTTGTATCTAATTTAAATACCATTAGGATGTTAATAGCTTTAGCTACAAAATACCATTGGAGTTTACACCAGCTAGATGTAAAATATGCTTTTCTAAATGAAGATTTGAAGGAAGAAGTATATATAACACAACCTTAAGGGTTCATTAAAAAGGGGCAAGATCACTTGGTCTGTAAATTAAAAAAATGAATTTTATGTGTTGAAATAGGCTCCTAGATTTTCTTATGCGAAAATAGACTCTTTTTTCTTACAACATGGTTATAAGAGATGCAAAAATGATCCAAATATGTATACCAAATTTGATTCAAAGGGGAAGATTGTGTTGATTTCCTTAGATGTTGATGATTTAGTTGTTACTGGAAATTCTGATGAAATGGTTGAAGAAATTAAAGTGCATATGTCATAGGTATTTGAAATAAAGGACCATGGAGAACTGCATTATTGTTTAGGTCTTGAAGTTTGGAGGGATGTTGGCCAAACTTTTGTTACTCAAGGAAAGTATGTTAGGGAATTGTTGAAGAAATTTAAAATGGATCAATGTAAAGTTGCTTCAGTACCTATACAACATAATGTTAAATGTCAGAGTGATGATGGTTCTAAAGAGGTGGATGCTACATTGTACATACAATTGATTGGAAGTTTGATTTATTTAACTACAATCAGACCTAACTTAGCATATTCAGTCAATGTGTTGAGTCAGTTTATGACAAAACCTCTTGAAAATCATTAGATGGCTAAAAAGGTGTCCTAAGTTGTCTTAAAGGAACCATAAAATTTTGGTATTAAATATACTGATTCTTTTGATGTTAAACTGACATGTTATTTAGATTCAGAATGTGCTGGAAATATGGATGATAAAAGATCTATAACTAGGTATGATTTTAATTTTGGGTCTAAGGTCATTTCTTGGAGCAGTAAAAAGCATAGTATTGTATCTTTATCATCAACAGAAGCATAGTATCAAGTTGTATGTGCAACCAGTTGTGAAGCAATTTGGTTGAGAATACTTCTTCAAGATGTAGGAGAAGAACATAGGGATGCTATGGTGATTATTTGTGACAACCATAGTTCAATCAAGTTGGAAAATAATCTTGGTTTCCATAAAAACGTAGAACATTTAGATACTCAATTTCATTTTATTAGAGAAAAGGTTCAGTCCAACGAGATCTTCCTTGAATATTGTAACACCTGCAAAACGCAGCTAGTATCTTCACCAAGCCTCTTTGGAATATCAAATTTGAATTTTTTTGGGAGATGTTAGGTGTGCAGGTGAATCCTTTCTCCATTAAGGGGGAGACTTGAAATTAATGGAGAAAGTTTGTTTCACAATTGTGTGCGTGTGTTAGTTTAGATTTAGTTCCTATTTTTTAGGAGATAGTTTTGATCTCCCTAAATCGAATGTAATCTTATTTATTTTGGATTTGACGAGAGCGATATTGCTTGGCAGTCTCCAGGTGTAGATCATCTCACCTGTGAGCTGCAAGTTTCATTTCTAATTTGTCTTCCCATATATATATAAACTTTAATAAATCAAAACTTTGTTCTTCTTTCCTTAATTTTACTGTATCTTAAGTTAAATTCTTGAACTTCACAACTTTTCTATACTCATGGGATTTACTATTATTCTCATATTATCATCTTAAGAGTTTGAATTCACACTTCAATTTTTCTTCATCAGTGTAAGGTGTAAAAAATATATTTAAAGAGAACAAGGAATACCCTTATTCTCCAACCATATTGTTTGCTTGTTTCAAGGTTGAAAAACAAATTGGTTCACACCCATGAATAAAAAACAAAGTGATGTAAAATAAATCACCATCGTAAAAAATTTGAACGATAGACCATCTAAATTTGAAATATATCGGATCTAGTCAATCGTGGTTGGTACTCAGTTAGATTGAACCTCCAACCAGACATAAAAAATAGACTGAGTAGATTCCATTTGGGATGCGGATCTAGAGAGGCCACAATATTTAACATTTTCTTTGTCCCTTCTTTTACAAACATCGCAGCAGCTAGACCTTTCCCAGCCATCTATATAGAAAGGAAAAACAAAAGAGTCAGAATGATGATGTGCCCACAACAGTGGGCAAGATTCATGATCTCGCTAATGCGTGCATCTGTGGTGGAAATTGAAATCTTCCATTTTTGCTGAGGCGAATATTCAAGAGTGGACGATGCCTATACTATAAGGAAAGTGTGATATTTTTTTGAGACTTGTCACGACTCTCCAGCATATGAAGAAGTACTGAGTAATGGGCTTGAATTTGTTTTTATAATCAATAAGCATAGTCTTAAAAAACCCACAAATTAATCTAGAAAACAATGGAAATTTTGGCAAGATTGTGATAAAATATGGCAATATTTTTTTTTAAATGTGGGTTACATTGTCAAACATCAAGATTTTGGGTGTTCCACGGTTCTTGATGGTGCTGAATCCATTTCCACCATTAAAAAACAATTCAAACACTCCAACATTCCGATTTTATGATTTGTTTTTACCGGATTCTATGAACTACCCTCTAAAACGTTTTGTAGCATCAATATACAAGACAACACCTAAACAATATACTAAAACTCAAAGTCAAGTCAAATCCACTCCATATCAATTACTTTCACACTTATGGTCATCATATTATGGTTTCCCCTCACATCTCCCATCTTGATCCGACATGGACCAGATTAGTAATGTTGTGCTAATTCCCCATTCAGAATAAAACCAAAGATGATTATCATTTGCTTTTAAAGTGTTTAAGGATTTAATAATTTTGCTTAATTAACTCATTCCCATGAGAGTTTCTTATGTAAATGTTATGAACAATTTAACATAAAAACATATGTTGAACAACATCAATATAACAATAAATAACATCAAAATACAACACACAACAAGCACATGATAAAGGATTTCACCCCTCTTGGGCTAAGTCTCCTTGGTCCAACTTCCAATGGCTTGGGCCTCTCTATTATGTTCAAATTACAACAAAAGTGTGTTTACAATGCTCAGATGCCTTTGAGACCTAACTCCATGTGTTCAGAATACACAAAAATGACTATCTAGCCTTATTTTTTATCCAATTTGGATAAGAACTGAATAAGTTATGACTTCTCCTAGTTCTTCCACTATTTGTTCCACAAATTGCTCCAAAATCGACCCAAAACCCCATTTCTGCTCCAAAATATGCTAACGGGGTGAGAAATTCACTGCACGACGGGCTATATCCTGTCGGTCATATCACAAATTGTAATCGGCAAGTGATGCGGGCTCTTAGGGTCTGTGAATAGAAAACATGCGATTTGCGATTGTGATATTGTGGACCCGACAAGATATTAAATCACAACCTATAGCAACATCACATTTGGGGACTATCGGATTTTTCAATCGGCGTAAAATCCTGGTGGATGGTCTTGTAAACACAACAAAATGTTATGATTACGATATCATGGACCCGTTGGGGATATTTAACTGTAACATATAAAATCACACATCTGGGGTCCATTACTCATCACAATCGGTGAAGTTCAGCAGTTGAAAGTCTTGTTAACACGACAGAACACTGTGATGTGATATCGGTTAACCCAATGGGAACTTAAACTTTGACATATAAAATTCCTTGTCTGGGTAATTTATCTTAGTGTAACCTGGTAACTTCCAGGGGCCGATTCTGACTTATTCTCCCTTCGCGGATCTGCGATTGCAATATGTGATGGCCTTATCACATCGCAACCCTGAACCTGTCGGGGCCGATTTGTAAAGCTTTTTCGCTTTGTGACTGCAATTTTTGAAATATGGGGGCCAATGGCAGCTTGTCACTTGGTGCCTCCTCATTCGTTGAAGACCTTGCCACCTCATCCAAATCCTTCCATATAGATAAGTCAAACTTGAACTTTGACTTGCTCTAACTTTTGCATATGAACTTAGATTTGAGTATCATTCACACTGTTGGATTCAAAATGGACAGATTTTCAATCTAAAGCTGAGTGTAACAAGATTCTAACACTTATATTTTTTATCATAATTCTGAGCACCTGATCACTCCTCCCCACTAGAAACCTTTTGGACCCCAAAAGATTTATATTTGGTTATTGAGTAGATGAGGGCACTATTCCCTCAGCTTCCCCACTTCAATCCATTTGGCCTTTGATGGTTGTGTACCTTTGAAACCCACCCGAATATAATCAATACTTCCCCTCTTAGTTTTCCTTGTCCTTCTGTAAAGTATAGTGTCTTGTTGAAGCACTGTTGGCATTATGGTACATGTGTTGTCCTTGATGGAAACTCACATATATGATAACCAAATGTATCCATGGGTCAATGCATAAATGATAGTGTGATGTATGATGGAAAATCACATTGTAACATGTCAATTCAGAGGTAACATAGTAATGGCACAGAAGAACAGGATGATGGGACAAAGGATTACAGATCATAATCAAGAAATTGAGGAAAGATAATGTTTTAAGTTGTATACATTGTTTAACCTAGTCCAAGTCGCATATACACGTGGGTAAACAAAATAAAAGGCGTGTATACATATGCATGCAGTTTTACAGAAGGAAAAGCGCATATGGGATGGAAAATTAAGGTTAAATAATACCAAGGGTCCATACCATGGTATTAGCCCACAATATTGAGCGGAATAACAATTACTTAATCCTGTCTAAGAATACCATAGGTTCTAAGTGTTGTTTTGGTCCATGGTATTGACAAAGACTTTAAGTATATAAGGAGGAGAAGATCAAAGGGCTAAGTGGAAGTGAAAGGGTTTTTCATGAATACTTCTATCTAAAGTATATTTTGTGTTGTAAGGGCTATAGTTATGATATAGATCTAAAACATCTTGTGCACCCTTGGATATAATGTTGGATTAGGATCACGAGACCTGAAATGACTTATCATTGTATAACGAGATTGAGTCTGGCTAACTGATTGATTGAGTAAGAAGGGTGATCTTTGCTGCTATCTGTTTAGAACTCTGAAATATGACAGTAGGTCTTCAGAATGTCTTTGGTTTTGTTTCATAAGTTGTATGATTCAATATATTTAGATGTATACGCAGGTTGAGTTAAAGAAAGTAGCATCTACACGTAAATTGTCCTCATTGAAGTAGTGTATACATTTTGACATATGAGTTTTGAGGTTGCAGTTGGTTCTGGTTATTGATGCAACATTTTGGGTTCGGTTCTGTGTACTGGTTACAATGATCTGAATTTCCCTGTTAATTGGTTTATTTTTGATTAAGTGTCATTTATTTGGGGTTTTAGTGATTGATTCAGTTGTATCAAAGATTGATGTCAGAAGTTTTAGTGATGGACTGATTCAGAGATTAATGATTGGATCTAGTGTGAAAATTTGATGGAATGTGGTCCATGGAGGATGATGAGGGTTGGAGCCTTCAGTGAGGAAGTCGAAGCTTCTTGCCAGTAATAGATGGTGATTAGGCCAGGTGGTTGTAGCTCCCTTCCAGTAGCAGCTGGAGAACGAATGAAGGTTGTAGCCTTCTATAGGTTGGTGCCTGCATACTAGTACAAGTTTACGCTGGTACAAGAATGAGGGGGTTGTAACTCCCTTCCAGTAGAAGCTACAAAAAAAGTGAAGGTTGTAGCCTTATCCAAGTGGGTTCCTACGTACTGGTATGAGTCTACACCAGTACAAGATTGTAAATTTTTCTTTATATTGAAAAGAAGACAGAGACGACAACAATAGGTGGTTTTCTCCTGCATTTGGTTTTCATGTGTGTTGCTTATGTGTGATCGTTTATTTTGTTATTACAACACATGGTTACTATTTATCTAATGTTTAATAAAGTTCTGATGCACTGACTGAAGACCAACATATGATGAATTAACTGAATCATAAGTTCATTGAAAAAACCCTAATTGTCTTAAGAACAACTGCGTACACCCACGAGTTTCTTTCAGTAAATTCGTGTATAGGAATATGAATATGAAATGTAAAAAGTTATTGATTTGAAACTATTGATTCAACCCCGCCCCCCTCTCAGTATTTTTCCCAACAAGCACATCAAGAAATTCTCGAGAAAAGTCTTCAATAGATGGAATTTGAACATTCTCTCCTTGATATTCAATCAAATGAGTTTCATACAATCTCAAATTTTCAACATTAAAAACAAAATAGATTTGCATATATGAAGGAAAATCAAGTTTGAAAGCATTATTACCAATCTTTTCTAGAATTTTAAATGGACCATAACAAATTGGTTTCAACTTTTTACCTTCACCTTGAAGCCTTTCCTTGCTAATGTATAGCCAAACTTCATCACCTACTTGAAACTGATAATCCACACGATGCTTATCATGCATTACCTTATACTTGCTTTAACTCTTTTCTAGTTTTTCTTGAACTGTTTGGTGAATCAACTAAATTTTCTCAATGAATTTCTTTTCTCAATCTATGTCACTATGTCCATCTACATCTACATATTTCTCATAGATGAAATCCAAAGGCGATTTAGGCAAATAACCAAGACATGCCTCAAAAGGCGAAGTTAGAGTAGAAGAGTGTTTTTCTCCGCTGTAAATATGCTGAATACAATGCAACTGTTCATCCCATAACTTAGGATGTTTGTTGTAATATCCTCTTAGAAAATGAATAATTGGATTGTTAACCACTTTAGTTTGACCATTTTTTTGTAGATGGAAGGCTATACTTTTATTCAATTTGGTGTCCATCAAGTTCTATAAACTTGAACAAAAATTCCCAACAAATTGAGAATCACGATCACTTACAATAGAAGTAGGCAATCCAAAATGAACCCATACATTTTGAAAGAAAAGTTGACCTGTTTGTTCAGCTATAATTTGTTTTTTATAAGGCATCAATATGCACATATTGCTAAACCTATCCACAACTACATACAAATAATCATGACCTTTCCTTGATAAAGGAAGACCTACTACAAAATCCATAGAAACACTTTCCCATGGTTATGAAGGCACAGGAAATGGTGTGTACAATCCTAGTTTCCTATTACTAGGCTTACTGGTTGCACACAATGAACAATATTTGATAAAAACGTGACACACTTTCAAGCATAAGAGGCAAATGAAAATACCTCTAAATATTTTCCACTATTTTACTTACACCAAAATGTCCAGCAATAAGAGAAGTGTGTGCTTCCCTTGTGGCATTTACTCTCTCTCCCAATGGAACAAAATTTTTTCCCAAATGGTTCAACAGATTATCATGTACATGGTAGTCTAATTCCTCAACTTGGTGGCCTTTACTCAAGTTTAATTATACCTCTTGAAAGTCAGCATCCTGTGTGTATTGTTCAACATAACTTTCAGGCATAACAGAATGATTCTTGAGTAAAATGGCTACATTAATATCTGGTCTATAAATCATATCAACAACTCTATTATAAATACCTTTCTTGTACTTAATTACCAAGTGGAATTGCTGTAAAAATCCCATCCAACGAAAGTGCCTTGATTGTTGCAATTTGGTTTGAAATTGCAAATATTGCAAAGGTTTATGATCAGTGTGAATAATGGTTTCTTTTCCCATCAAATAATGCTTCCATTTCTTCACACATTGCACCAATGAATAAATCTCTCTATCATATGTAGGATAATTAATAACATCACCATTAAAAATCTCATAATGAAATGAAATGGGCTTACCCTGTTGTAAAAGAACTGCACCCATGGCGTAGTCACTTGCATCTGTTTGTATTTCAAAGGGTTGTTTCAAGTTCGGCAATGCTAAAACTGGGGCTGAACTGATCTTTTGTTTCAAAGCATCGAATATTTTTTGTTGTTTGCCTCCCCACTGGAAGTCAACCTTCACGTTGGTCAAAGCAAGTAGTGGAGCTGCTATGGAAGAAAAATTAGCAACGAACTTCATCAAGTATTGCGTTACTCCCAGAAAACTCCTTACTTTAACTAATTTGGGTATTGGCCAATTCACAATGATTTAAACTTTAGAGGGGTCAATCTTAGGGTCACCTCCTCCAACTATGTGGCCCAAATACACTAAGGAAGTTTTTCTGAATTTACATTTAGACATCTTCAGAAACAACTATTTGTTTCTCATGATATCCAAAACTTTCCTCATATGCTTGACATGCTCTTCTCGTGATTTTCTAAATATCAAAATATCATCTAAATAGAAAATTACAAACTCATCAAGAAATGATCTTAAAACAACACTTGTAACTCTCATGAATGTAGTTGGAGTGTTGCAAAGACCGAAAGGCATAACTAGCCACTCAAACAATCCATGTTTGGTTGTAAAAGTAGTCTTCCAAATATCCTCCTCAGCTATTATAACTTGATGATATTCACTTCTCAAGTATAATTTAGTGAAATACTTTGCATTCTTCAACTAATTTATAAAATCATATATTCTAGATAGTGGGCATCGATTCTTTATTGTAATCTTATTCAAGGCTCAATAATCTACACACATGCGGCAGGTTCCATATTTTTTGGGTACCAAAAAAATTGGTGAACTACATGGTGAAGTAGAGGGATGAATTAAACCTTTATCCAAAAATTCCTGGACTTGTTTCTTAATTTCTAAACTTTCCAGAATTGACATTTGATACATACCGATGTTTGGGAGTGGACAATCTTGTTGTAGTTGTATTTCATGTTGAATTCCCCTTTTTGGTGGCAATCCTTTTGGTTATTGAAACATGTCTCCATATTGATTGACCACAAGAGCCAATTCAACTTTCAGGTTCACATCACATCCTGCAAAGGATTCCTGCTTCATGTCATTCTTCTGCTTGATCATAAGGAGCATGAGACTATTGCCGGAATTGACCAGTTGCTTCATTTTCCCTGCGCTTGCTAAAGACAGACTAAGCTTTTTGTGATGGCCTTTCACAATATACTCCACTCCTTTGAAAAAATGATATTTGTTCTCAAATTGGTGGAAAACGACTTTGCTGTCATACATATATGGGCTTCCCAACACAATCCCAAAAATATCCAATGGCACAACATCTAATTCGACTTCATCAATGAAATTAGCAGTGGTTGCAAACTTGAAAACGTATTTCCGTGTGACCTGCAAATTGGCATCCTTAGTTATCTAACCCAACGGATACGGTTATGATGAGGAACGGTTTCCCTATTGAATTTCTTGACCAAATCCACAGAAATTAAGTTGGCCTGAGATCCACTATCAAACAACATATCGATTTTTGTGTTATTGGAAATAACTCAGATATGGAACGACTCGATTCGATTTTCCTCATTTGAAATGATGTGGGGGTTATTTTTTGTGCTGGTGCTTTCCACGACTTCCTCTTTTCTTGTTTTTGCCACAGAATTTCCCTTAGTGATTGTGGCTGAAATCTTGGTTTCATCTCCTGAGTCAGAACTCAAGTCTTGTTGTGCAACAACGTCTGTCCTCTGTTTCCCTTTATTGTTAAATTTCTTCGGCCTTAATTGGATATGAAGCTTCCAATAATGTGCTTCATCATGTCCCTCTTTGGAACAATTCTTGCACATGGGTTTCTCCCCTTCTTTCTTAACAGAAGCATTTTTCTTCTACTTTCCTTTAAATTTCTTCCCTTTTTCACCACTCTAAAATGGATTCTTCTTATCTTCTTCCTGTACATTTTCCCTCTTGCTTCAAGGTGTGTAGCTTGAACACAGACCTCATCAAGATTCGTGGGACTAAACATAAGAATGGTATGTCGAAGATAGCTATGCAACCCTCATATGTATTTCAACAAAGTATCTTGTGACTATAAGTCTACTCCTAGTATAAGAGTTATTTTCCTAAACTCTTGAGTATACTCTTGCACATTTTGACCTTTTAACTGTTTGAAATTTTGCCAATTCTTGATAGATTTTTGCATATGAGCTAAAGGGTATAACTTTCTTTTTATAGCAGCAATGAAATCAAACCAAGTAATAGAGATCTTACCATGTTTTTTGATCTTGCCTTGAGTCCTTGATTCCCACCATACAAGTGCTACACCCTCCATTCTCAATGACGCCAACTGAATTTTTATATCATCCTCTTGAAGATTCTAAATTCAATACACCTCCAACCGATGAATCCAGTATTCCAGCTTCTCTGCATTAACTTCACCATTGTACATAGGCAACTCGAATTTAACATCAAGCGCTAGAAAAGGTGATTTACCAATCCCTTTTGAAGAATGATAATGAGTATGAGTAGCACTGGTATTAGTGGAAGAGTGTGAAGATGATTTGGAAGAAGAAGATGAAGAAGATGGTGGAGGTTTTCCTCCATTCCCATTACCTCCTCCTAAAGAGCCTTCTCCATTGGGAGGCTTGGAACTTTCTCCTTGCAATCTTGTATTCCTCTCTTCATAGAGGACCTTAACCATCTTTGTTATATCAAAGAAAGCCTTTCTGAAGGTCTTCTTATCTTTTGTCATGATAGGTTCTCCTTTATGAGACTTCATCTCTCGAGACTCAACTGCAACTTCTAAAACTTAAGGATGTACTCGGGTAGAAGACTTTGGCAACCTTGCTCTTCTTCCACTTGACCCAATTTCAAGGCTTTCAAACAACTTTCCTTCACCTCTTTTGAGCTTTAACCTTGTAAACATGACATAAACTTGTAAACAATTAAATCCTTCTTTCACAAAGAAAATCTAGAAAGTAAAAACTAGTGCTCTGATACCGACTTGATCCATAATGGAGCAGATTAGTAATGCTATGCTAAGTGTTTAAGGATTCAATACTTTTGCTTACTTAACTAATTCCCCTAAGATTTACTTATGTAAATGTTATGAACAATTTAACATAAAAACATATGTTGAACAACAACAATATAACAACAAAGAACATCAAAATACAAGACACAACAAGAACATGATAAAGGAGTTCACCTGTCCTAGGCTATGTCTCCTTGGTCCAGCGTCCAATGGCTTCGGCCTCTCTATTATGCTCAAATTACAACAAAAGTGTGTTTACAATACTTAGATGCCTCTGAAACCTGTCTCCATGAGTTCAGAATACTAAAAATTAGCTATCTAGCCTCCTTGTTTTATCCAATTTGGATAAGAATTGAAGAAGTTATGACTTCTCCTAGTTCTTCCACTATTTGTTCCACAAATTGCTCCAAAACCGACCAAAAACACCATTTCTGCTCCAAAATCTGTTAATGGAGCAAGAAATTCGCCGTATGGTGGACTATATCATTTTGAGTGTATCGCAAATCGCAATTGAAAAGTGTTGTAGGCTCTTAAGGTTGGAGAATAGAAAACGAGTGATTTGCAATTGCGATAGTGCGGACCCAACAGGATATTAAACCGCAACCTATAGTGGCATCGCATCTGGGGACTATCACATTTTGCAATCGGTGTAAAATCCCGTGATATCGTGGACCCGTCCAGGATATTTAACTGTAACATATAAAATCTTGCATTTGGGTTCCATTGCTCATCACAATCGGCAAATTTCAGTTACCAAAGGTCTTGTTAACACAATAGAACACTGCGATGCGATATTCGCAGACCCGATGGGAACTTAAACTGTGACATATAAAATCCCATGTTTGGGTAATTTATCGCATCACAACCTGGTAACTGTCAGGGGCCGATTTTGACCTGCTCTCCCCTCATCGATCTGCAATTACGATATGTGATGGCCTTATCGCATCACAACCCTCAACCTACTGAGGCCGATTTGTAACGTTTTTCTTCCTTGCAACTGCGATTTTCAAAATGAAGGAGCTAATGGCATCCTGCCACTTGACGCCTCCTCATTCGTTGAAGATCTTGCCACCTCATCCCAATCCTGCCATGTAGAAGAATCAAACTTGAACTTTTACTTTCTCTAACTTCTGCATATGAACTTGGATTTGAGTACCGTTCGCATCGTTGGATTCAAAATGACGAGCTCTTCAATTTGAAGCTGAGTGTGACAAGATTGTGACACTTTGATTTTTGAGCATAATTCTGAACAACTAATCACATCTCTAAAAAATAAATTCAATTTTTGTGAATAGATCTGGTCAAATATTTACTTTCACATTTATGATCCATAGTTATGGTCAACATATTAAGGTCTACCTTCACATCTCCCATCTCTGAAAAAGAAATGCAATTTTTGTGAGTAGATCTCGTTGACTATACAACTTGAGTGGGCCTAATGGCCAAGGGCATCTGTTTCCTCCTAGGAAGTCACAGGTTCAAAACTAGAGGAGTTAGAGTATGTATGCATTCATCACTTAGCAGTCAAATCATTGCGCGGAGGTGGATCCCTTATCCCACAAACAAGAGGGTCTCATACACGAATTTGATGAATGGCTTCGCTATAACTTTAAAAGTAGATAATAACAATAATAATTAAAACAACTCAAGAGCATCAATCATACAACTAAATATTATAATTAATATTAAAAAAAAAATAATTAAAAACATATATATCTCTATCTAATTATATTATTTGTTATTAATTATTTTTATGAGTAGTCATAATAAAAATAAAAATACAAATATGAAATTCATGATTATCATATAAATCTTTGTCTTTACACTGGGCTGCATTAGATCCATGAAATTTCCAGCGGTGGAAAAGTAAAATTATCGATCATGTCACTTCATGATTTTGGACAAGTCCATATGTACACAGAGTGTAATTTCAATGAAATTTAACACGCGTCTCTACAATTTAATGCACATGCCTCCGCTTCAATAATATAATTACGCTTGTTGATATTTCTAGGAAACCTGAAGCCTAGTGAGCTCCGAGATCCGATCTATCTACCTACTTCAATAAGATATATCCGCCTGCTTCAACCATCTACTCATTATTTTTTGTCTGTAATTCATTATAGCCCATCTATCCATTCATCACCATTCTCAATCAAATGACACAAACCGCTCCTCAGCACATCGACCTCTTATGACATATTTATCAATTACAAAGGACCTGATGTCAAGACAACATTTGCCAGTTATCTCTACCATCTTCTTCCATCCTTTGGATTGCGAGTGTTTTCGGACAAACCAGAATTGGAAGAGGGGAGCACCTTTCCCTCTCAAATAGAGGCCGCAATTCAAAGTGCCCCTATACACATAGCTATATTTTCTCCCACTTATGCGCAGTCTATGTGGTTTCTGAATGAGCTCATCCACATGATAAATTCGGGGGCTACTATTCTTCTAGTGTTTTACAACGTGAACCTCGAGAACTCCGCAGGACGGGGAAAGAAGGACGTGGATAGTAAGTCGAAGCCCCGGGCAACCACAAACAAAAATAATGATACAACTCAAAGGCTATTCAGAAGTGCAAAGAAGCTCTTTGCACTACTGCAGACATAGGTGGTCTTGAGTTAGAGGCATTTGATAGGTGAGACTCTCCAACTGACCTCCCTCTTCTGCTTCTCTACCATTTAATTTCTAATTTGTTACATTGATGGGAATGATACATTTTATATAAGCATTTTTTACCAACAATTTTATCCTATGATCTTCAAGGACGAGAGAAAACTCTTGGAAAATGTCGTGGGATGCATGTTGCATGATATTGATAAAAAACCATTGAAATTTGTGCCCAAGAATCCAACTAGTTTGAACGAAAAGTTGAAATAGTTTGAAACCACAGTTTTGCAGTGGCAGAAGGGAAAAGTTGTGGGAATTGTGGGTCAAGGCGATGTTGGAAAGACAACATTGGCCAAAGAATACTTCAACCAAAGGATATCACATTAAATTGTTACAGTCAATCGTGCTTTTTATATGATATTAGAGAAAATGTTGCCTCTCTACATTCCTTGCAGAGGAAACTACTTGAGGACATGACCGGATTGGATTTGCAGATATACAACATTAATGAAGGTATCGAGGAGATTCTAAAGCGTCTCACTGCCTCTTCTCACTTTATTATAATTTTAGATAATGTAGATGATGCCTGAAAACTGTAACCATTTTTTCCATTTTGAAGCTATTCTTAGCTCCAACGGCTTAATTTTGATTAAGTCTCGCGACAAGAAAATCTTCAAAATGGAAAAATCGCAGAGACATCAGTCTGCGAGCTAAAGGGGCTGAATTTACTGCACTTGAAAACACTCTTTTGCTCTCATGCCTTCAATCAACGAAATCCCCTACCAGAATTTTCAGATCTGGTAGATGGTTTTTTGATAGGTTGTGATGGATTACCACTATCATTGAAGGTGTTCGATGCACTTATTTTTGGTGAGGATGATAGATCTTACAGGAAAGACACATTGAATCAACTAAACGACATATTATCTACCACTGAGATATATGAGTGACTTAAGATCAGTTATGATTCTCAGTTCAAAGGATCAACAAATATTCGTAGATGATGTTGGCTTCTTCATAGGAAAAGACATATATACTATAATAATAATACGTGGTTCCTTTGGGAAGCTTCTAAATTTAGAGAATAAGTGTCTCTTGGAACTTCACGATTAAAACAAAAGAAAACGCACAATCAAATCAGAGATATGGGAAGACATAATATAGAGGAAGCCACTCCCCGACGTCTTTGGCATCAAACACCCAACAACATTGATGATTTGTTGGAGACATTCTCATGTGTAAGTGCTTCAATCATTCAAATTTTTGTCATTGGGTTTAAAGATGAATACTTAAGTCTCTTTCTTTGCTGAGAAAGATGAAAGATAAACTTGTGTAACTTGTATATTTTTAATGAATAAACATGGCAACATCGAAGTTTGCGGAATTATGATTATGGTACCCTCAATTTCAATGAAGAGAATACTTTGCCTCCTCATATGAGCGAAGTGTCACAGTGCAAAAGATGGAGTCTCGATTTGTTTGGGAACCATCTGAGGAGTCTATTAGATAAGTTCCATTTCTGTGGCATTTTGAATTTGCAAATTGTCTCCGCTGAAGGTTATTATTTAGAACGAATACTAAGGGCGCGAGCACCACAAGTCTAGTGGACTCGTTGGTATAAGTGTACACACTTTTCCCTGCCTTCCTGGATTGCCATGGAGAATTTAAAGTTTTGGAAGTGACATTAGAGGAATTTTGAGGTCTAAAATGTGCCTCGTAAGGAAATTATAAAATAATAGTGGAAATAATAAAATAAGATTAGATTACATCATCAAATTTTAGAAGGAAAAAATAAAAAACTATTTTTTTTAACTCGTATTTTCAACTTATCTCCCTATGGGTTTACTCAAATTTCGAGTGGGAACATTCGTTGGATGCATAATTTGATTCCTCATCCAAGGATTACCCATGTTACATAATTTCGATGGACTGTGCTACACAATTAATGATAAATACATGAAAAACGTGATTGCAATCACGTTTTTTCATGTATTTCTCATTTTTCGTGTAGCAGGGTCCATCGAAAGTATACAACATTGGTACTCTTTGGATGAGGAATTAAATTTTTCATCCAACGAGTACTCTTTCTTGAAACTTGAGTAAAACATTAAGGAGATAAGTTGAAAATATAAGTTGAAAAAGTAATTTTATTATTGTTTATTTTTTAATCATTTTACCTTTTTACTCCAAAAATTGTGAACTATACCCCATGGTTGACATCATCATCTTGAATCTTATTGGTTCTTACAAAGATTATTTTGGTTGTACATTTTTCTTAGGAGGCCCATTTTAGACCTCAAAATTCCTCTAATTAAGGAAAGAAATTAAGAGTATTGTGGGAACATGAATCTCAACTAAGTTTATTTTTCTTCCCTCCACTGTTTCACTTTATTTTCTCACCAAAAATCACCATAATAGACTTTTTTATTGAAAACAAACAGTTACTAGATTTTATAGTTTGTTACTCTGCAACTCCTGGTTAAATGTAAATCACCATAAGAACTTTTAGTTTACTTGGTGAAGGAGACACAGTCTCCATATGAATGTATTTCATGTGTTCAAAATATAATCGAAAGTTTTATTGTGTTGCTCCATTTTATTTTGTTTTACTCTGTTTAATTGAACATAAAATTTTTGAGTTTTTTTTTTTTTTAGTTGCGAAAGACAACTGTGATTTGATCTCTGCAATTGTTGTCTCAAGGGGGACTCCCATGTTTAAATCTTTCACGTGGTATAGGAGTGAATGAAATTTTGTTTAGTGTAAGAACAAGTGTTTTTACTGGGAGTTAGAAATTATTTTGAAGGCAAATTTTTAGAGCATGTTTACCAGCAAGGAGAAATTTTTTTTAATATTCAGAAATGACTGCATCAAGAATAAGTTTGACTAATCCTCAAATACCTCAATTTAATGCGAAAATTTATGATTATTGGGCTATTACAATGAAGGCTCTATTTTCTTCTCAAGATATTTGGGAATTGGTGGAGAATGGTTTTCAAGAACCAGTAGATGCAACAACATACAATGCGTTGACACAAGCAGAAAAGGATTTTTTGAGGGACAACAGGAAGAAGAATGCAAAAGTCCTCTTCTACATTTTTCAAGCAGTTCATGAAAGTATTTTCCCAAGGATTAGAACAACAATAAATTCCAAACAAACATGGGATACCCTCCAGATAGCCTACAAGGCATGGAAAAAGTGAAGACAACAAAACTACAATGCTAAGGAGAGATTTTGAAACAATTTGTATGAAAGAATCCGAGAACATATACTAATATTTTATACAAGTAATTGCACTGGTTACTCAAAATTAGGTCTCATGGTGAGACACTCGAGGAAAGGAGAAGAGTTGAGAAAATTTTGAGAAGTCTACCAACAAGATTTGATGCAATTATTGTGGCCATAAAAGAGATAAAGGATCTCTCACAAATTTTAGTAGATGAGCTTCACGCACCACTGGTTTCTCATGAACATAGAATGAATAGTGCAATAATGCTAGAGGTAGAGGAAGATCAAATGCTAGAGGAAAAGGTAGAAGCCCACACAGAGGTGGAAGAGGCAGCCCTTAAAGCTCAAGTGGAAGGGGCAACAATCAAAATCCAAGGCAAGGCCCAAGCCAGAATTAAGCATAAGGTCAGAGGTATGATAAATCTCAAGTTTAATGTCATTATTGTAAGAAGTATCATTATTACGCAAATGAATGTAAAAAGAAGCAACATAACATAATTAACAAACCAAATTGAAAATTTCATAAAAGAAAATCAAAACCAAGATAACATGTTTTTAGCTTGTAATGTAGCACAAGAAAAACAAAGGGATGCATGGTTTCTAGATTCAGGGTGCAATAACCACATCACAAGGAGCATATAAATGTTTACCAATCTAGATGAAAGTGTGAAATCTGAAGTGACATTAGGGACTGATAACAAAGTATCTTTCATGGGAAAATGAAGAGTCACTATTCTAACAAAGAAGGGGGAGAAGAAGTACATTTCTTATCTTTATTTTGTCCCTAGTTTGAAGCATAACCTCATAAGCATTGGTCAGCTCATGAAAAGGCTACAATGCCTTTTTCAAAAATGATGAGTGCACAATTTTGGATAAGTCTCCAAGTAGACAACTAATTGCAGAAGTTTAGATGACAAGTAATAGAATTTTTTTCCCTAAAGATAAAACCAGATTTGACAGAAGAATGTGCATAAGCACAACTATTAATGAATTCAAAAGAGGATGAAAGAAAATTTGTAGTTGTCATACAAGTAAAATTTCAAGCAGAGGTCAAAGATGAAAATTAGTTATGGAATTTGATATTTGATCATCTTAATTTTGGAGGTTTGAATTTGTTGCATAGGAAAGGCATGGTGAAGGGATTGCCACTCGTAGAAAAATGGGACAACCTATGTGAAGGATGCATCTTGGGCAAACAACATAGAGAAACATTTCCAGTAGGAAATTCAATAAGGGAAAAAGGACCCTTGGAGATTGTCCATTCAGATTTATGTGGACCAATGCAGACACCATTAATTGGTGGCAGCTATTATTTTTTGACTTTCATATATTATTATACAAGGAAGACATGGGTCTACTTCCTAAAATAGAAAAGTGAATATTTTGAGTGCTTTTGCTAATATAGATCTCTTGCTGAGAAGAAAAATGGACACTACATCAAAGTCTTGAGGACTGACAGAGATGGCGAATACATCTCAAATTCATTAGGGGAATTTTGAGGTCTAAAATGGGCCTCCTAAGAAAAATATACAAACAAAATAAAATTTATAAGAACCAATAGGACTCAAGATGATGATGTCAACCATGGGGGATGATTCACTTTTTTTGGAGTAAAAAAGTAAAGAGATTAAAAAATAATAAAATAATAAAACTACTTTTTCAACTCGTATTTTCAACTTATCTCCCTAAGGTTTTACTCGAATTTCAAGCAGGAGTATTTGTTAAATGCAAAATTTAATTCCTCGTTCAAGGAGTACCCATGTTGCATACTTTTGATGGACCTTGCTACACGAAAAATGAGAAATACGTGAAAAACGTAATTACAATCACGTTTTTCATGTATTTCTCATTTTTCGTGTAGTAAGGTCCATCGAAAGTATACAACATGTGTACTCCTTGGATGAGGAATCAAATTTTGCATCCAACAAGTGATTCTGCTTGAAATTTGAGTAAAACCATAGGGAGATAAGTTGAAAAAAATATTTTTTCTTTTTTCTTTCTAAAATTTGATGATGTAATCTAATATTATTTTATTATTTCCACTACTATTTTATAATTTCTTTGGGAGGCTCATTTCAGAACTCAAAATTCCCCTAATGTATTTCCTACATTTTTGCAAGGAGCATGGAATTTAGAAGCAATTTACAACAAGATATACACCTCAACAAAATGGTGTCATAGAAAGCAAAAATAGGATCATTATGGAAATGGAAAGAATTATGTTGAAGGCAAAGAATTTTCCAAATGACTATTGGGATGAAGTTGTCTCTTGTGCAACATATATCATTAATAGGTGTCCAACCAAAAGTGTCATGAATAGGGTTCCTGAAGAGGCATGGAGTGGAAGAAAGCATAGTGTCACTCACATGAGAGTGTTCAGATGTGTGGCTTATGCAATGTCCCAGATGAATTAAGGAAGAATTTGGAAAACAAGGGGGAGAAATTCATATTTGTTGGATATAATGATGAATCCAAGGAATACAAGATCTATAATCTATCAACCAAGAAGGTCATAATCAGCAGAGATGTGCAATTCATAGAATGGGAAGCATGGGATGGAAGTTTAGAGAAGAAAATCAATGTGAAAACATGTATACCACAGGAAGACAAAGAGGAATTGACCGCAACAAGTAATTCCTCAACGATGACTCCTCCTACTCATATTCAAGCTCAATAAACTAGTCAACAAGAAACACGGTCAGTAAGTAATAAGATAGTGTCGCGCATTCAAGCAAGTACTACTCCAACCACACCACAAATACCCGCAACACCATCTACTTTAAGCACAACATCAAGTGACATGTCAAGCCCATCTTCTGCATGTATAAGAAGACAAAAATTCAGAAATTTAAGTGAAATTTATGAGCAAAATGATGTTGATATTAGTGTTGGTATGAATTCTTTATTTGCATTGTTTTGTGATGTAGATGAACCAATCCGTTTTGAACATGCAATCAAAGAAGAAAAATGGGTTGCGACAATGGATGAAGAAATAGAAGAAATAGAAAAGAATGAAACATGGGAGTTAGTGGACCTTCTGCAAGGAAAAGAATTCATTGGAATGAAGTGGGTCTACAAGACCAAGAGAAACATTGAAGGAAAAATTGAAAGGCATAAAGCGAGGCTAGTTGTTAAAGGGTACAAGCAGCAACATGGAAGATATTATGCAGATACATTTGTGCCAGTCGCGAGGATGGAGATAGTGCGTACAATGTTGTCGATTGCCACACAACATAAATGGAAAGTGTATGAAATGGACATAAAATAAATATTCTTGAATATGGTGCTGAAAGAGGAAGTATATGTTGCACAACCACCTAGTTATGAGGTAGAAGTCCAAGAAGACAAAGTGTATAGGTTGAGAAAATCTCTTTATGGGATGAAGCAAGCACTGTGTGCATGGCATAGCAAGATAGATGCTTACTTGATGGACAATGGCTTCGACAAATGTGATGGTGAGCCTACTCTCTACATCAAAGAGAGTGATGGTAAGCTTATTATTGTTGTTTTATATGTAGATGATTTGATTTTTATAAGGAGTGATGATTTCCTCATCGTTGATCTCAAATAAGTCATGAAAAGTGAGTTTGAAATGATAGACTTGGGGTTGTTAAGGTAGTTTTTGGGCATAGAAGTGAAGCAAACAAAAAATGATACTTGTATTTCCCAAGAAAAGTATGTAGTAGACATTATAGAGATGTTTAATATGCACAACAACAAGCTTGCACCAACTCCAACTGTCATGGGGTTGAAGTTGAGAAAAGGAGATTGCAGTAGCAATGTCAATCTGACATTATACAAAAGTATGGTGGGAAGCGTAATGTATTTGACAACAACTAGGCCGGATATAATGTATCCAATAAGCCTGGTTTCAAGGTTCATGGAGACACCCAAGGAGATGCATTGGCAAGAAACCAAAACAATTTTACGGTATTTCAATGGGACAAAGGAGTATGGTATTTTGTACACCACAAAAAATGATTTTTTTTGGTTGGTGACATTGATAGTGACTGGGTGGGAAGTGTTGATGGTAGAAAGATCACATCAGGATATGTTTTTAATTTAGTTTTGGGATCCATTTCATGGGCCTCCAAGAAGCAACAGATAGTGTCATTGTCAATAACATAAGTTGAATATGTCATCGCAACAACAACAACGTGTCAAGCAGTTTGGATGAGAATAATGTTGAGGGATTTATGCCATGAAGAGGGAACAACAACTATTTTCTGCGACAATAATTATGCAATTGCATTATCAAAAAATTATGTTTTTCATAAGAGGACCAAGCACATTGACATTAAATATCATTTTATTAGAGAATTGATTAACGATGGTGTAATTGTGTTGCAACACTGTAGGTCACAGGAACAATTTGTTGATATCTTCACAAATCCATTAACACGTGAAAATTTTGTTTATCTCAAAGATTGTTTGGGGATTGTCAATGGCGGTAGTTGTGATTAAGGGGGAGTGTTGGAAAAATAATCTAAACCATTGTAGTTATTAAACTGACAACAACCATACATGTGGTACACCTTTAACTATAGGTTGTTGATTTTGTTTACAAGGAGAAGGACAAATTAAATAAAGTTCTGAGTAGGAGTACAAACTCTCCATTCCGCAACACACACCAAGTAATTGAGATTGAAAGTGAATTTAATGAAGGTTTGGTGAAAAAGTATGGCCAAAAATTTAGTCCACGACTGTTATTTATATTCTGCAACATGTACAAGTTCAGAAAATAATGTTTCAGTACAAATGCCCATCCTATGTTATAATACCTTGACTTTCATGTATTAAAATATTAGAAAATGTATATTTTGAATATACATGTATGTAGAAGTCTTTTGCTAAGTTTCACTGTAAGTCTGAGAGGTCAAGGATGAGAAAATTGTGGAGTAAATTTGGGTGGGGAGTGAAAACAACAATTATTGGGTTTTACAGTTTATTACTTCACAACTCTTGGTGAAGTGTAAATAGTCATAAGAACTTTTATTTTACTTGGTGAAGGAGCTGCAATCTCCATATGAATATATTTCATGTATTCGAAATATAATCCAAATTTTTATTGTGTTGCTCACTTTTACTCTGTTCTACTATGTTTAACTGCAAGGAAAATTTGTAAGTTTTAATTTTTGTTTAGTTGTATAAGTCAACTATGATTTGATCTTGTCTTGAGGGAGACTCCCCTATTTAAATATTTCACTTATAATTAAAATTTGAACACTACAAGTGCCTCGCTAGGCTCGACAAATGATTATCTATGCTCCCCTTTCTCGCTTTCCCAAGTCCATAATGCAGTTGAAGCACTTCAAAAATATTGACATAAGAAATGCACTATTCAAAACTTTTCCTGAAGAACTATGTGGTGTGCACCCCTTGAAATACTTAGTGTTAATAAACTATACAGAAATTATCTCGCTTCCTTATTCATTAGGAAATATATCAAACTTCCAGGAAATAGACTTGACAAATGCTTCTAGTTTGCAGAGGCTTCCAAGTTCTTTTGGGAATTTAATTGGACTTGAATAATTATCATTTAGAGGTTGCTCAAATTTCATGATCTCCAATGAAACCTTTGGAAATAATAACACCTGAAACACTTAGATTTGAAAGGTTGCAACAATGTAAATTTGACCATCTCCAATGAAGCATTTGGAAATATTAACACCCTGAAACACTTAGATCTAAAAGGTTGCAACAATGTAAAGGAATTTCCTCCCCAAGAGGCACACCAATAGTTCTTGGTATAATTAGATGTGTCTGCAATGTAGTTAAGGGGATTCCTTGGAAACAATATTGGAGAGATAGCCAATATGGATGAGCTGGAATTAGGAGGGGATTGTTTGTTGGAAATGCTTACACCATTGCTTGTTTATCAAAGGAGCTAGAAGAATTTGTGGCTCTTCGATTACTCAGAATTGGAATTCTTTCTTGATTCCTTTGGGTTGTTGACTCGGTTAATATATTTGAGAATAGAGGATTTCCCAGGGTTGAAATGCCTGCTTGGTTCCTTTGGACTGTTGACTCGATTGAAAACGTTGAACATAACTGGATGTGGGATAGAATACTAACCTCAAAAGATGAACAATCTCGAAGTTTTATATGTAGAAGCGTGTCCATTGTGCGAGCTTCCATTTAGAAGGGTTGAAGAGGAAACAAAAATAGAGTTGAATAAATCAAACAAATGCATGTTTCATGAGGTATTTTCCTTAACCTTCAAGGTGTTTACCCTAACCTTAAACATCTTTGTTTATCTAATTGTAAATAATTGAGGAAAATTGGAAGGTTTTGTGCTCTGCCAAAACTTGAAACACTCTAGTTGGTTTGTTATGAAAACATAGAGGAGCTCTCAAGTGATGAAGCCTTGATATCATTAGAGACGTTGAATGTATATGGATGTACAAAGATCTAGATAATAGAAGGGTTGGGTCAGCTTGCAGAGCTTAACGTAATTTTTTTTTATTGCCCTGAGATATCAAAGCTACCAGGTGTGTAATACATAAGGTGGATCATTGATATATAACTATCCCAAACTGAAATTACTAGTGCAACTCAAACCAAAACACGGACAATCCTTTGAATCTTGTGATGTTATGGATGATCAGGTTACAAAAAATTCAGTGACCAATAAAATTTGAGAATGATCATTATCTCTATATGTTCAGAAGTGTAAGTTGAAGTAAAATGCTTTATAAGTTCCTTAACTTTAGCATTTTTGTATCATCCAGAAAAAAATTAATAATTTTTTTTTTAATGGAAAAAAAAAATCATAAATTTAACCAAGATGAAAATTTTATTGAAAATAAAAATATATATT
>APFE030084589.1:45998-66982 GCA_000404065.3 Pinus taeda
GATTCTAGTGGTGAAAGAAGATGGCAAGCAGTGGAAAGATAGAGATCGAGAAATTTAATGGTCAGAGTTTTGAGTTATGGAAACTCAAGATGGAGGATCTGTTGGTGGATAAATATTTGTGGATCGCGGTAGATACGAGTACTAAAACAACGAGTGTCTGATGAAGAATGGAATAAGTTGGATCAGAAGGCTAAGAGCACAATACGATTGTGTGTCTCAGATTCAGTATTGTTGAATGTATCAGGGGAAGCTACAACAAAGGATTTGTGGGACAAGTTAGGGACTTTGTACCAATCTAAGTCTCTAGTGAATAAATTGTTCCTACAGAAAAAGTTGTATAACCTGAGGATGAAAGATGGAGACTCGGTGACAGAACATCTAAACATATTTAATACTATGGTAAATCAGTTATTATATGTTGATATTAAAATTTCATATGAATATAAGTGCATCAGTTTGTTGTGTTCTCTACCAGATTCGTGGGATAGTCTAGTTATTGCAATAGGTAGCGATGCAACTGCCTTGTAGTTTGATGAAATAGTCTCATCCTAGCATACAACTACACTTACATGGTGTTTTGGTTAGTTTGTGGGAAGGCATTGTAATGATAACCTTCATTGCATGGGAGTTCGGTGAAGGATAATTTGTTCTAAATTCTAAATGTAGGAGCACCCAAGCAATGATTATGGTGATTAATGGGGAGGAAATAGCATATCATGACAGAGGATGGAGTGATTGAGATAACGAAGGGAAGGTTGAAGCTCTTGTTGCAATTTATTGTGTTCCATGCCACTATTTCTCGTGGGCACTCCTAGCATTTTAAATCATGTTATTTTTCAAATATTATAGTTTTGGACGAAAGGAAGCTTAATGTCAATCCTACAATAAAATTGTTGTTGCATGTAGGATTGACAATATTATTTGGCTAGAAAATACTCACTCTAGGGTACACTACGTCTATTTCATTGCAAATTTGACAAAGGAGTCTAATGTTTATTGTACAACCCTTTATTTGTAGACATGTTTCTACTAGTGTTCTACAAGAGTTGTGGATTAGTCATCTTCTATATATTTATCCCCTCTCTAGGACTTCTAATTCTAGGAGGTGTGTTTTTTATGACTTCAATTTGAGCTTTTTTCCCTTCATTTTATCCCCCTACCTCCAACATTTCTCTTTTTTAGGAGTGCCCTACTCATTGTTAAGTCAGTTTATTCTTCTCTAGCCTCTTAGTCACCCTCCTTGCCAACCCTCCTTGAGTACATACTATCTCTCTTTCGCCTCTCCTCCCTATCTAAACTCTATCTTTGATTTCACCTTCCCTTCCCAGGATCCTAGACTCAGTTCATCCCCTCCCAGGTGTCCCTAGATCATGGCAAGATGTTGTCTCTCCTCTTCTCGCCATGGAGGTAGAAGAGCACAACTCGGTCCCAACCTTGTCCTTAACCTTGCTTCCCCTTTTATTAGCCAAACCAAAGCCCAGTTAAGAACTTGAGCTTCTATGACCCAATACAAAGAAATTATCTCTGGAGTAGTCCAGACACTAATCTTTGATGTGGAAGAAAAAGTCTCAGAAGCTAGAAGGTTTATCCTAGATAGACAAGTGGACTCTGAAAATAGCGAATGGATACTTAGCGTGAGAAACTCTACCAAAGCATGCACCTCCTCTTACATGCAAACCATTAATCTTTACTAGCATATTAAAACTTTCATGGGAAGAGTCCTTCTGACATAGTAGACTCTTAGTAGGAAATGACCATCTACATGGAAAAATTAATGGAAAAGGTGGATAGAATTAGGAAGGTCTCCATTCTAACCAAAAATTTGTCAAACTTTAACTTCTCCTTGAACAATGACAATGAGCTCCATCAACCAACTTTGGTGGTCTCCCCAACTGAATGATTATCAAGTGATCCAAATCATTCAAGAAGAATTATATGATAATGTAGTCCTTGTCATCTTTATCCACTCATGGTTTATTTTAGTTTTTGGTTTTACATCCATTTTGAGAGACAATTTGGTATACAATAGAATACATAATGGTAAAATTTTGAATTTATGATATTGGTTTAGTTCCATAAGTGGCAAACTAATAGCTAGCAATATGGATACATTTTAGTTTTTTCAAAATGAGTATTTAAATTACTATATAGTGTTTTTTTTCACAACTTCACTTAAAAAATAGTTCATACATCTTAGATGTTTATAATATATGCTAATTGAATATGTATATAAATGGTTCAAAAACAAATGTGAATAATGATTCATATATGTTATAAATTATGTGCTTATAAAATGGTAAAATATAATAAGTTTTTATACATGTTAAATGGTTATAATGTATGCTAATTGAATAAGTATATGAGTTGCTAAAAAGTATAATGATTCATATAAATTATAAATTATGTGTCTTAAAATGGTTATAATATATATATATATATTATTAATAAATATATAATTAATTGTCCTATTTATTTTAATTAAATATAATAATATATATAAAATATGTAAGAATACTAAATTATATTAAATTGGAAAAAAAATTGAATACATTAAAATAAAACTACATATTATAATTTTTTAATTTTTCATCATAATTAATTAATTGTTGAAGTGTAAAATATGTAAAAGTTAGTAGAGTAACTAAAAGCATAAACTATAATCAAAGATATTTAGAACAGTCAGTGAAGGAGTCGGTTGTTAAGGCGCTCCTTAACCAAAGGTCATTGGTTCTAGTCTCGCCGATACCAAAAATCTAGCATGGTTTCCACTGGTGCGCTCAGGCCGGGTGCGATCCTCGGATGACTTTGATGGCTCAGATGCCCCTGAGTCGTGGCCTCCAAGCCACAGGGTAAGAGTATTTTCAGGATTCACCCACTTATCAAATAAAAAAATAAAAATCATAAACTATAAAGAAAATACCATAATTGTAGGAATGTGTTAACTTTAATATTTTAAACACACAAAGAGGTAGTTTTGTAAACTTAAAAACTACCTCTAAAATGGAAAATAGTTTTTTTTTATAATTAATTGGAGACTAATGAGAATTATTATTATATTTATTCACTTACTTTCTTGCATAGTTGCATGTCATTATAGTTGTCTGCTTTAATTCCCACGTGAGTATAAATCAATAAAAATACAAATACATGAGACTAAATCATTACAAACACAATATTTTACTTCTTAAATATTTTTGTTCTCAGAGATTAAAAAAAACAGGTCTTCCTAATCCAATTTACTATTTGTGATTAAAAAATTGACATAGAGATAAATAGTGAAACACTAATTTGCAAATCTTCTAGAAACAAGTGACAAATTTAGCTTCAACTTGAACTTTTGCAGTGATTTAGTCTTCTAACATTTATTCACACATTGATATACTTCTTCTTACAAAAATTAACTTGAAAATAACATATCTATAAAAACCAATAGATAAAAAAACAAACAAACCTGAGTCGTGACCTCTCAAGTAAGAGTGATTTTCAGGATTATCAACCCAAAAAAAAAAACATAAACTATAAAAAATACTATAACTGTAGGAATGTGTTAACTTTAATATTTTAAACACGGTAGGAATGTGTTAACTTTAATATTTTAAACACACAAAGAGGTAGTTTTATAAACTTAAAAATTACCTCTAAAATGGAAAATAGTTTTTTTTGTTAATTAATTGGAGACTAATGAGAATTATTATTATATTTATTCACTTACTTTCTTGCATAGTTGCATGTCATTATAGTTGTCTTTATGAGCATAAATCAATAAAAATACAAATACATGAGACTAATTGGTTAAAAACGCAATATTTTACTTAAATATTTTTGTACTTAGAAATTAAAAAAAACAGGTCTTCCTAATCTAATTTACTATTTGTGATTAAAAAATTGACATAAAAATAAACAGTCAAACACTAATTTGCAAATCTTCTAGAAACAAGTGACAAATTTAGCTTCAACTTGAATTTATGCAGCAATTTAGTCTTCCAGCCTTTATTCACACATTAATATATTTCCTCTTACAAAAATTAACTTCAAAATAACATATCTATAAAAACCAATAAATAAAAAAACAAACCAACAAAAAGAAATAAATCTATGTGGCCATCATTCACAGACTAGCATGCTCCCGGAGTAGCGCAGAAATATCAATATCAGAAAGAAAAAGGAAAAAGGAAAAAAACAAAAAAAACAAAAACAAAAACATTTACGTAAAAAATAGGAGAAAAAATAGGGACAAACCGTTTATAATAGCATAAGAAAGCAACTGGCAGAAATCGAAACATCATATAAACATTTTTTTTACTGTTGCATTTAGTGACCAGTGGAGTGGTGAATGTCTTTGTTCAGATCCCTCCTGTTAGAAAAGACATCCATTAATTTCAAAAAACAAATTACAAGAAAATCTAGTTATGAATATGTAATTTAAAAGAAACAAATTATAAAAAAAAACTTTTGCCATACCCATAGATGGCGATTCACGTTTTCCTTTGCTCGAGTCAAATTAATTTCGGAAAGAAATTTTAGAATCCTCCCATTCATAGCCTTATGAATACCGAAAAGAGAAGTTATTTAATTCTGATTACATTTTACCAGTAACACGTGACAACTTAAATTAGTTTTTTTTTTGAAAAAAACATAATATTTTATATTGAGTCCAATATAAATAGCAGATGTATATATAGTTGATATATAGATCAGTAGCCTGGTCCACAAATGATCATATATCTGAAATAGAAATACAAGATAGATCAGATAACTGGCATATAGAGGCATGTATATATATGATGAGTCATATATGAAGAGATGCAAAAAAGCCAACATATGCAAAGTTCAGAATAATTACAATAACATGAAAAATGATCATGGATAGTCAGATTAATTCAAATATCAGAGGAGCCATAGACCAAGGTCCATGTGGCAATGGTATTGTCCAAGATGGACATGAGAGGAGCAGCTGAATCATTGAAAATTTTGGAGTTCCGCCATTTCCAGGAGGTCCAGAGAAAGATAAGGATGAGATATCGCTGAGGGGCTCTTTGCCGGCTCCACCAGTTGAAAGCTGCATGGGAAGAGTCAAAAACAATGAGTGGGAAAACAAAAGTATTTGCCAATACATACCAGATTTGTTGTATAGATGGACAGTGGAAAAACATGTGGAAATTTGTTTCTTCATCTACTTCACACATCGAGCATCTGCTAGGACCGTACCAACATCTTTTCCGTAGATTGTCCCATGTGAGGTTCTTGTTGTGGAATACCAGCCACGCAAAGTGGATATATTTCAGAGGAAAACCTGCCTTCCAGAAAACCATCGGAAAGGATTCATGTGCAGGAGGAATCTTGGAAAGAATCATGTCTAAGTATATGTCACGAACATTCACAGGCTTCCGAGCGTTGGAAACAGACCATATGAGATTATCGGCATTTCCATGTCGATGAGTACCGCTTCTGTTTAAGAGTTCCGTGATGGATTTCCATATGCCGCCCAGAACATCCGGCAAGCAGAGGGCATTTTCGTCCTTCCAAATAGGGGAAGAGCCTTGCCAAGATTCGATAAGTTTGTTCCATGTGAAATATCCGCGCCTATGTAGATATGCAGATAGGGTCCCAACAATGGATATGTCACAATGACCACACAAAATAGGGTCAATACCAATGAGAATATGGCTGCCTGTGTATATCCTCCATTTCAGATGTGTGATGAAATATTGTTCTATCTTCCGTAGATTGTGCCATATAGCAGATCCCTGTCAAGGTCCGATTGACCCTGTTCTGTACCAGAATTCCAAATGCTTTCCTTTCATGTATTTCTGCCTGATAATATTGCTCCAAGGACCATCACCGTAAATGCCTCGCCATAATGTTTGGCATAAGAGAGCCTGGCCAAAAAGTCTTAAGTCCTTTAGACCCCAACCACCGAGATGCTTTGGAATGGTAATGGCATCCATTTTGATTAGATGGAATTTCCGATGCACAGACGATCCACCCCATATGAAATTTGCCATGATCTTGTTCATCCGGTGAATGGTACATGTGGAAAGGTAGAATAAATGTGCCCAATATACAGACATTTGTGACAAGACCACTGATGATAATATAACTTTGCCAGCCAGCGAAAGGGTCTTGTATTCCCAAGACGAGATTTTTTTGTAATATCTCTCAATTAACCATTCCCAATCTTTTGCTGTGTATCCATTTGCTTTTAGATGGAATCCCAAATATTTAATACCATCTTGGAGCAGACATGTGACGATTCCAAACATAGCAGCAATTCTGTTTATCAGATTCAGATTTGTTCCATTGTGGTAAATAGTGGATTTTGACTTGTTGATGATAAGTCCCGTGGCTTTTTGGAAATTAACAAGAATGTCGAATAGACAATTCCATGAATCCGGACATAACATAGCACATAGAAGAACATCATCCACAAATAGGTTGTGTGATATAGAAATATACCTGCTAATCTTGATGGGCCAACATCTATTTTCATTAACCGCCTTGTTAATGTGTAAACTGAGAGTATTCATGGCCAAAATGAATAGAATGGGGACAAGAGGACATCCCTGTCGGAGGCCTCTTTCAGCAAGAAAATAAGAGGAGGGAATGCCATTGATATTTATGGTGTAATTGACGTTTTCTACACATGCCATAATCCATTTGATCATCTCGGGCCGCAGACCGATTTTCGCCAGTAAACATCTAAAAAAGCCCCAGTCCAAACAATCATATGCCCTTTGAAGATCTATTTTTAGGATGGCTGCGTCAATATCCTTTGTGATCATGGAGAACATGCATTCCTGTGTGTTGGCTACAACATCAAGTACATTACGTCCCTTCAGAAAGGCATGTTGATCTTTTGAGAGGAAGGTAGCCAGAGTTATACGCTCCGTGATGATTTTAGATATAATCTTGAAAGATATGTTGCATAAGGAGATCGGTCTGAAATCATGGAAAGTATCCGTGTCCCTCTTTTTTGGAATTAGTGCAATCAGTCTGGATGAAGTGAGATGATGAATGCAACCTGTCAATCTAGAGTCCTCGATCATCCTAATAAGATCATGCTTGATGATATCAAAAAAATGTATGTAAAATTCAATGGTCCAGCCGTCTGGCCCTGGACATTTGTCCTAGCTGAAAGCCTTGAGGATTCCATAGAGTTATTTCTCAGTAACAGGCTGAGACAGAGATTCATTCTTTGATTCATCAAACATTAGTGGAAATTGTTCGATGCCCCATAGGATGTCCTGAATGGCGTTTCCCTTCCCCCTGCTGTATTGATGCTTGAAATGATTGAGCGCAACATTTGTAATATCATGTTGAGAATAGTAGAAGTCTCCCTTACCATCATTGATCCTCCATATGGCATTCTTTTCTCGTCTGGCATTAGCGAATTTATGAAAAAATTTAGTGTTCCAGTCCCCTTCTTTGAGCCATAATGCTCTGCTCTTAAGTCTCCAAGTGGATTCCTCCTGTTTGAGTAAATGGAGTTTGAATCGAGTGAGCTCCCCGATACGGTGCTTGGCGTCAAAAGGGAGAGAAATGGGATCCATAGAATTTGATATGAAGTCCAGTTCCCGCTGAATATTCAGTAGAGACATCCGATCCTTCTTCCGTTTATCCTTTTGCCATTCCTTAACTATAGAGTGCATATAATCCATCTTTTCTCTAAAAGAGTGAGGAGAAGTGTGAGAAACGTCGGGCAGAAAGACCTTCCAAGCATTGGATACAATATAATTTAGATCCAGGTCCTCCAGGAAGGTCCGGTTGAATTTAAAAGGAAATCCCTGTTTGAATCTCATATTACGCCAATGAAGATATATGGGCCGATGGTCTGATATATATTCATTCCCGATCGAAAAAGTGGGCATACCCATCGCGCCAATAATGTCAGCATGTATAATAACACGATCAATTCATTTGGCAATATATGCTTGGCCGGTCCGACCATTGTCCCATGTGGGCTTCAGGTCCGATGGAACAATGTCAACACAGTTCCTATTTAATAGATGAGACTTAATGAAATCAGCGAGCGGGTCCATCTTCCTGCCACATCCCCAACATTCATCAGGACTTAAAGTGAAATTTAAGTCACCAGCAATCATCAGAGATTGAATGTCACAAATATCAGATGCGAAAAACCTTTCCCAGAAAGAGAATTTGTGCTGGTATGGAGCATATGTGTTTAAAACATTGATGGGGATTCCTCTTCCTCTAAAATATGCGGAGATTCGAATACCGGGAAAACATTTATATGCCTTGGCATGTATCCATTGTGGATCCCACAGAACAGTGAGCTCCCCGGATAGGCCTGTGGCATCCAAAGCCACCAAATACCAAGTAGGAAACACTTTACGGAAATATGAGATGGTCGAAAGCCTGCAGTGCATTGTTTCTTGTATGAGAATTAATTTTGGGCGCGCAGATGAGAAAATATGTTTTAGCGCAAGATATTTGGGGCCAGCACCAAGCCCCTGAATATTCATAGAAACAATATCAGTCATTTTGAAGAATGGACAGCCGCATCTGCTCTAAGAGGCTGTGTAGATGACATATCATAGATGGGAACATCCACCAGAGATAAATTACGCACCCCGCATTCAGGAATATTGGACCTCCCCCTGAAGTGGTGAGTACACCTCGGGATTTTTTCCTAACAGTAATGTTCTTTGCAGACTCCGAACTAATGATGGGAGAGGCATGTCCAGAAGGTTTATGAATAGTGAGGGGTTCTAATTCCAAAGATCTTTGCCTAAGGAGGAGGTCAATATCACTATCAAATAGGTTAACAGGGGATGAAGCAGGAGAATTAGCAGGGGTGACAGTAATAAGAGGTTCCTTCCCCTTCGAAGACGATGGGAGTTGGGCGCGAGTGGGGGAGGTGGATGATATAAGAATGGGGTGTGAGCCCAGAGAAAGATCCTTGAGATGCAGAGGAGAGGGGGAACGAATAGCAGGATCGTCACGAGGCTCCGGGACAGATTCGGATGGGATAAAAGTAGGGATCACCGACGAGGGACGATCATGTAAAACCCGACCATCATGATATAAAACGGGTGCTGGAGATGAGATCCGCTCAGAATGACTTGGAGATACAGGCGAAGGACGAGAAGAATCAACAGGCTGAGACCCGGGAATATGGTCAGACGTGTGGATACCATAAGAAGAAGACTTCATGCAATGTGTGATTCTGCGCTTATGGGCAGATTTCTAGGGACAATTTTTGATGAGGTGGCCAGTCTTGTGGCAGGCGGCACATCGAAAGGGGATACCCCTGAAATCCAGACGTTGGGATATCTTCAAACCACGCCAAGAAATGTCAATATGGTCTGGGTAACCACCCCTGTATGCATGTTCGATAAGGATCCACGCTATTCTCTTATCTTTCTCACCAATACACCATGGGTCCACATATATAAAGCACCCGATGGAATTATCAATGATCTCAAGAATCTCCTTAGACCACATTTCCAAAGGAAGATTCGGGAGTTTAACCCAAATCAAGTTGTTGGAGGGAGTATTTTTTAATGGGTCATATCCAATGAACCATCGATGGAGAGCAAGAAAACTTCTTTTATAGACCCAAGGACCCCTGAGAATAGCATCGGCGTCAGCGGCATTGAGGAAATGGAAGCAATACCAATCCTTCATGAGATGTGAGATGATGGGAGTATATCCAATCACCGGTTTCCAGTGGGCAGCAATCCATTTCCGCATCTCCTCGCCGCACATCTCGGGGAAGTGCCAGCGGCCAATCAATGCAAGATTCTGTAAGCTATCAATTCTTTCTGAGAGATGAACATTGTCCAAAACAATGGCAGGAGGGGGTGCCGATGTCTTTGCCGGGTTTCGTGTTTTGTTATATTGAACGTGGAGCCCCTTATCTCCAAGATGAATATGTGCCCAAGAGGACCCCGCACCCGGGGCCCCGTGAGAATCATGAAAAGACGGATGGATAGCCATATGTTCTAAGGTAGATCGCCACCCACCAGAATTTTTGTCCGAAGCCCACGTCTTCTCATCCATAATCGTGGCCTGAATCATCGCCTCCGTGGCAGATGATTCAGACCCACCTTCCATCAGAGATGACGGAAGCAAGATTGGGAAAACGGGCGGGACGCTTACCAAGATAGGATAATAGATCCAAAATCTCCAATAAAGTAAAAGGTAATAAATAGGAAGTCAGAAGACCATATATAGATAAAGCCTGGATAATAAGAAGCCAAATAGAGAGTAAAGAGAGATATGCCACAACCATATGTAGGAAATACGGACTCGAAGACTCGAGAAGAAATCAAGCCGTCACTGCCAAGGCGCACCAGTTACGAGAGCATATGAAAAACAGAAAGCCAGATATCAATAAAGAAGGAAGTCGTCATCCCGCCAGCAAATAGACCCAAAAGAAGAAGAACCTAGATGATCAGTACATCTTCAGCCTCTGGAAGGGCATAGGAGGATGTCAGACCCAATCCCGAAGAATAAGATTGAGGAAAAAGGTTGAGAGGGCATTAAAATTCCGAAGCTGGAAAAAAAATGCCGGAAAAAAGAGTCGGAGAAGAGCGAGCAAGGGACGAAAACGGAAAGAGAGCAGAGCCGAGACGAGCCAAAATAGACCAGTTATGAGGAAGGAGGATCTTGACAGTCAATACAACAGCAGTAAACCTTAAATATACACCACTAGTCCCCAATTCTGAAGCGAATGTCGGAACATGGCTTGTATATGAAAATAAAACCTCTAAGATATTGATAAACAGAAGATAACATATTAACAAATGTGAGAGATGTGCTCAGCCAAGCATAGAGAGATAAGGAATGGCCAAAGAAAAAGAGAATAGCCAAGTAGATTAGGTATCTATTAGCCGTAGAAAAAGACTAACCATAGAACCCAAAAATATTGATTGAGTGTAGCCATAATGAGCCATAATACCAATGAAGCATAGAATGTAACAGACCATATCTTAGCATGTAACCAACATTATATAAAACCATAACATTCCATGTAATCAACATTATATAAAACCATAGATGTTGTATATGCACAGTCTTTGGTGCTATCTATCGGAGAAAAACTCATTTAGAAGTATTAACCATAATTATAACAGACTACGAAAAAACATATAACCTGACCTGTAACTGGATAGCATGCCGAGGAAGAACGACCATCCACCGCCAGCGAAACCCGAACCAGGAGAGCAAGATAACATAGAGTGAAGGATAACCGGGAAACCCGAAAAAATAAGGTTTCCGAGAGGACAAGGAGAAGGTAAGTCCCTGCACCTGGAAAGAGAGAGAAACCTTATGCCGAAGGAGAAACCCGATATATATGGAAAAACAAAGATGGGAGGCCAAAACAGGAAGGATAGTGGACGTGTCGATAGAGAGTATTGCATGCAACGAGGGTAGCCAATATGGAGACACGACTTAGCAGAAGGTTCAAGGTTGATGAAACGAAAACAAAAAGTAGATAGTGTGGGAGAGACTTACCCATAGGAGGAAACTTCCCTGTTCAGGATTGGTAGACGCCATAGATGCCATGCCCTGGTCGGTTGTTGTATCGGTAGCTTTCTTTCTAGACAATTGTAGCATCAAATCTTCATGTATTTTTAACAGCTCTGCAAGCGTATTTTCTAAATTTCCCCTTTTCTTATCCCACACATGCGAAATGCCAGTGATCTTCATTTTTCCTCTGTAATTCTGTATAAGAGTATTTTCTTAATTACGCCTTTTCTTATCCCACAAATGTGAAATTCCAGTCGCATTCATTTTTCCTCTGCAATTCTCTACAACAGTACTTTCTTAATTACGCCTTTTTTTATCCCACAAATGCTCGCCATCTTCATTTTTCTTCTGTAATTCCAGACTACTCTTCCAGAATCATTCAGCTCAGATTCCAACGCATTCACCTGGAATTGAATGAGCTCCGCGTCAACTGTCAGCGCTCTGTTCTTTTAGGTCAGTGATCCCATTTCACAAGCCATCAATTCATGTTTTTCTCGCAGCTCTGCGATGGTACCTTCCAAATTATTCTTTTCAACAACCCACAATTGCATCTCTTTCAATTTTTCTCGAGTAGATCCCTTGGAATCATTCAAGATGGATGACAAATCAACATTTTCTTCCCTATACTGTTGTAGAACCGTCTCATTTTTAACCTTGTCACCCTAAATTTGAACTATTCTCATGATATTCTCATTCAACTAGGCTTTCGAGGACTTTACTTCAGCGCTTGGCACTCTATTCTTTTGGTAGAGCAATCAGCCTTCACTACCATTAGAATTAATCTTCGTTCATAGCTCTGCAGTGTTGTCTTGAATTTTTTTTTTTTGGAATCCCACAAATGTCTGTCATCTTAAAAAATTTCAAAAAATTCCTTTGTCCTTTCTTTGGCTTCATTTATTCAATTGAAATTACAAAATCTTTTCAATTGAAAAAACCCTTTGGTTCAATGCAGAGATGTCTTCAATTTGTTTTTTATATGTCTTGCGAATCAAAGATCATACATCAAAACACATGCACTGAACTTAGAATTTAGAACTTGTCTCCATTTGATGACTGAATAGGTATTTATACATAGCATAGATCTTTCTAGAGTCGGTGGGGTGGTGGCTTCTCCAGGAAGCTTGCTCATTTGTCAATGCGACTGCCAAATTCTAGACGCTGCACTTGAAACATCTCTTGAATCCTCTAGATCAATCTAGCGGTTGTATTAATGGCGGGTGGTTGGAATTAATACCTTCCAACACTCCCCCTTAATTCCAACCATATAAAAAATATATAAGACACTGTAAACATACTCTTAATTGACATGCCTGCTGGTCTAAGTCTCAGCTAGGCTTACAATATAATCTTGATTTTCTACAACACATAACTTACTTCTACAAAACTCAAATTTTGCCTTCCCAAGAGGCTTAGCGAATATGTCAGCTACATTCTCATTTGTATTACAGTACATTAGAGAAATTTCTTTTGATTGGACCTTTTCTCTTACAAAATGATATTGTGTGTCAATATGCTTTGACCTTGCATGACATACAAGATTGTTCCTCAGTTTAATGGTGCTTTGATTGTCACATCTTATCACTGTAGGTTTTTATTGACCTTCACCAACATCTTCAAGTATTCTTCTGAGCCATAGAGCTTCACAGGTACTACTACATAATGCTTTATATTCTGCTTCAGTTGATGACAAGGAAACGGTTGCCTGTTTCTTGTTGCTCCATGATGTAGCTCTCGATCCTATGTTGAAGATGTATCCAGTGGTGGATTTCTTGTCATCTGGATTTCCAGCCCAGTCAGAATTAGAATGACCTGTCAATTCAACATTACAAGTATTAGTATATTCAATACCAAAATTGATAGCTCCCTTTAAGTATCGAAGGACCCTTTTTGCAGCTATCCAATGGCTTTCATGAGGCTTAGCCATGAATTGACTAAGTATGCTTACTGCATAAGCAATATCTGGTCTGGTGGTAGTGAGATAATTCAGAGTTCCCCCTAATTGTCGATACAATGTCCCACTCACCTCTTTTGTTCCATCATCACTTCTTAATTTGATATTTTGTTCCAATGGAGTACCCACTGCTTTACATTCATTCATATGAAATCTCTTTAGTACTTCATTTGTATATTTGCTTTGTGTGATTATGGTTCTTCCATCATTTCTCCATACTTCAAGACCTAGACAATAATGCATCTCACCAAGATCCTTCATCTCGAATTCCTGTGATAACTTCATTTTTATATCTGTGATTAATTTATCAGCACTCCCTGTTATTATTAGATCATCAAAATATATAGAAAGTAATACCATATCCCCATTTCTATTTGTCTTGACATACAAATTAGGATCATTTTTACTCCTTTTAAATCCTTGCTGAAAGAAGAATTTGTCGATTTTTTCATACCAATGGCCTTTTTTAACTTGCATACAAGATGTTTTTGACCTTTCTTTACAAATCCTTCTGGTTGAACAAGATAAATCTCCTTTTTTAAGTCACCATTTAGAAACGCTGACTTTACATCTAATTGATGTAGCTTCCAATCATATTTAGTTGCCAATGCTACCATTATTCTGATTGTATTCATTTTTGCAACCAGAGCAAAGGTATTTTCATAATCTATTCCTTCTTTTTGTGAATAACCTTTTGCAACCAATCTTGCCTTATACCTATCTATGCTACCATCCGCATTAAATTTTGTCATGTACAACCATTTTGATCCTATAGGAACTTTATTTTCAAGTAATTTTGTTAATTCCCAAGTTTCATTTTTCATTATAGAATCATATTCTTCTTTCATAGCTTCCATCCATTGTTTATGATTTTTGGCTTGTTCATAATTTAAGGGCTCAAAAACAGTCATTACTTGAGACATTAAGGCATAATCTTTATATCTGATGGGGGCTTGAATCTGTCGTGTTGACCTTCTTAGAGGTTCATTACTTTGTGGAGTACCTTCTCCTTTTCTTCTCTGTGGAGTGCCTTCATCACTTCTTTGTGGACTTTGATCTCTTGATGTGTCTTTTGGAATGTCCATGTGTTCTAGTTCTTGGGTTGATTTCACAACTTCTTCTTCCTTAAAGTTTTCATAAGAACACTGCCATGTATTATGTTCATCTTCATTTATTTGTTTATCTACATGCTCATGAAATATAACATCTCTACTTGCAAAGACCTTGTGAGTGCTTGGATCATACATTTTATATGCTTTTTTATCAGTGCAATATCCAATAAAAATACATTTGATGGCTTTGGCATCTAACTTTCTCCTATCCTCTTCAGGAATATGAGCAAAGGCCTTGCATCCAAATATCCTTAAATGACTAACTGTAGGTTTGAAACCATAAAATGCTTCAAATGGTGTTTTGTGCTCAAGATACTTAGTAGGGCTTCTATTTTTAAGATATACAGCTGTATTAATGGCTTCAGTCCAAAAACTATTAGAAAGTCCTTTACTTTTTATCATACTTCGAGCACATTCAACTAATGTTCTATTCTTTCTTTCAGCTACTCCATTTTGTTGAAGTGTATGTGGTACTGTAAGTTGTTGCATAATTCCATTTTGTTTGCAATATTTGATAAAGACTCCTGAAGTGTATTCACCACCTTTATCTGATCGAAGAATTTTAATGTTCTTTCCTGTTTGCTTTTCAACCATATTCTTGAATTCTTTAAAGTGTTCAAACACGTCACTTTTGTTTCTGATAAAGTATATCCAGGTGTATCTAGTGCTATCATCAATAAATATAAGGAAGTAATATGCTCCACCAAGTGACTTAGTTTGCATTGGACCACATACATCAATATGCATCAGTTCAAGTATTTCACGTTTTCTTCTATTTTCATGCACAGGAAATTCTTCCCTATGTTGTTTTCCTAGTGCACAACCTTCACATTCAAAGTGTTCACTCTTAATAATTGGAAGACCTTCTACCATCAGTTTCTTTTGTAGTAATATTAGTTTATTATGATTTAAGTGTCCATACCTTTGATGCCAAAGTTCTATAGTTGACATGCCTATTGATGCCAAAGCTTGATACCCATTCTTCATTACATCCAACTTGTATAAGCCTCCAACTCTCATTCCTTTTGCATCAACTTTGTAGTTGTCCTGTACATCCTTTACCAAACAATGTGATTTCACAAATTCAACTTTTAAATGTTGATCTGTGATAGTAGAGTCTGAAATTAAGTTTTTATTTAATCCAGGAACATACACCACATTTTGAATTTGTTTTTCTTGTCCATTAGGCATCATAACGCTTATATTACCATATCCTTTAATTTCATATGATCTACTATCTCCTAAATAGATGTGTCCACCCTTATTAATCTCATGATAAGTATCAAACCAATTTCTTTTGCATGACATATGGATTGATGCACCAGAATCTATAAACCAAGCATTATCATCATCATTTTCAGCTGATAAAGCAGCATTGGACACAAACAATTTAAGATTGCTAACATCTTTACTAATTGCTTCATCTCTATCAACATAATTTCCTGAATGTCTTATTTGTTTAAATTGATCAAACCTCTTTTTCATGTAATTCTTAGCAAAATGACCAGGTTTTCCACAGTAATAACACGTATCATCTCTACTTGATTTGGCATTTGTCCTTGGTAAAGGGATACCTTGAAGTGATTTTACCTGTGGCTTTTTGCCTTTATTTTTCTCCCACTGTTTACCTTTGAAGCACTGCATCCTTTTGGCCATCAATGCCAAATCTGAATTAGGAGATTTCTGTTTAATGCTTCTTCTCTGCTCTTCTTCCTGCATAAGTATACCTACCAACTCATCAAAAGTAGGAGCCTTCTCTCTCGCTGAAAGACAAGTTATAAACATTTGATATTCATCAAACATTCCACTTAATGTCACAGTAACCAAGTCTGTACTAGACACTAATTCACCAATGTCACTTAGTTTATCCTTTAGATCTTTAATTCTAGAAATGAAATCACTAACACTTTCATTTTCTTCCATCTTTATTGAAAGAAGCTTACTCTTTAAATACAATATTTTATTTGTAGTCTTCGTCTCATACAAATTTTTGAGAGTGTCCCATGTCTCCTTAGATGATTTTCACTCTCTGATGTGTGGAATAATGTTGTCCTTAACCGTCATCCACAGAAGCACCTTTGCTTTGTTTTCCTGTCGCTCCCAATCTTGAATTGCAGCATCTGTGGCTTGAGGGGACACTGGCTTAACTTTAGCTCCAGTTGCCCATGTATTGTTGCCTTCCATCAAGGTCTGCAAATTAAACTTCCAATTTGCATAATTTTCACCATCTAACTTGTTAGATTCAGATAAATAAGATTCTTCCAATACATTACCCGTTTTCAATAAGTTTATAAATCCTGCGGTAAAAATTTTATCCAATATTATTGGATAATATGGCTACCTTGATTTCCAAAATTGTTATTATATATCTTCTCAACTAAAGGGAAGTAATCTAGAACAAAACAACACCTCGGATACAACTCTGAATTCAAATCACTATTACAATAAAGCCTTTCAACATCCAAGTTAAATCTTTGAACTTAGCTTTCATTACAATAGAACGAGCAGACTCCAATTTTCAAGTTGCCCAAAAAATTCATAATAAAGAGTAATCACCTTGCGCTGCTTGTTACAGATTTATAACTCAGCTATCCAACAAGCTACTTTAAAGTTTGAGATGCAAATGGAATTTTGATAAAGATTATCATAGCAACAGATTCCAATGAGAAAACCAAAAATCAAAGATATACCGAAATTTCCGTCACTTCCAAACAACCTTTCTGATTGTCGCCTCCGGATTCTATACTGATAAATTTCACTTCATCGACCTTCTTCTCCACCTTCAGCACGCTCACCACCAGCACGCCGTTCTCCACGCTCGCTTTGACGTTTTCCCTCCAGCAGCTCTCTCAATCGTACTTTGCAGTCTATCCAACAGTTCGGATCCCTCCAATAGAATGCAGCGACTCTCTTTGCAGTGAAACAATTAGACGTGGCAATATAGGAACCTTTGTCTTCATGCACGCTGAAACTTTGGCCAGTATGCCCTCTCTTACGATCATGCAATGGACTCTCACAAGGTCCCACATCAACCAACTGGTCACTCACAAGTTCACACAGTCTCACGCTCTCAACACTGATCAAAACACAGAATTCAGTCGCCCACGCTCACGGCTCTTTACCAGCACACACTGAGTTGTCTCATAGCGCTTCACAATGCAATCTCACACCTGCTCTGATACCAAATCAGAGATCATATATCAAAACACATGCACTGAACTTAGAACTTGTCTCTATTTGATGACTGAACAGGTATTTATACATAGCAGAGATATTTCTGGAGTCGGTAGGGTGGTGGCTTCTCCAGGAAGCTTACCCATTTCTCAATGCGACTGCCGAATTCTAGAAGCTGCACTTGAAACATCTGTTGAATCGTCTAAATCAATCTAGCGGCTGTATTAATAACGCATGGTTGGAATTAATACCTTCCAACATTGCGTCCCGCCTAATGAAGACAAAAGTTTCTCCTTTATCCGTCTTCCATGCTTTCTCTGCAATTAATCTACTTTCAGTGATCTCCTTTCGTGTTGCTGCAGTCTATAATAAAAACCCATTCTTTTCCAGTTCCCAAGCTCTAAGTGCGCCTTCAAAATCGCTGGACATGACCTTAATTTTATTTGTCAACTGCTAAACACTAGTTTCGAGAGTTTGTTTATCAGAAAACACTGCTTTGCAGTCCTATTCTTTCTCAAAAATTTATCTTGTGAATCTCTCCTTAGCTTCATGCAATTGTTGCCGAGCTTTAGAAATCCCAGCGTTTTAGTCCTCGTTGCTCTTTGCCAGCTGTTGTTGGAATTCCTTATCAATTTCCATCCAATGGTCACTCTGTTCACCAATTTTAACTTCTTGTATGAATTGATGATTATCTATCTTGGACTTGAAATTTGTTGAGGCCTCTTGAAGAATATGAAAATGTGATTCCATTTCCACTAACTTGTGTAAGATATAGGTCTTAAATCCTGTTGTGAGGTATTTGATATCTTTAACAAGTCTTTCATTAAACTCCCGCAACTTGCATATTTCATCTTTGCATTGTTTGGAGGGTTGGGGGATTTGATAATCTTTATCCTTGTCCTCTATGCACTGGAATATCTTGTTTTCGTCTTTGCCATTGCAAAGCTCAGAGGAGGATGATGAGTTGATACTATTCTGTCTCCTGTTGTCTTTGGTCATTTTGGGGTTCAACTATCACAATAGATTTCTCATGGGGAAGGGATTATGAATGACTTTCAAATTTCAAATAGGCGGGAGTCCGGACTTTTGAATTTCAAATAGGCTGTAGTCTGGTCTTTCGAATTTCAAATGAAAGGACTGGGTCTTTCGAGATGATCCAGGCTGGGATGCTCCATTATCCATGGATGTCTATGTGATAGTCATCCGTAGTACCAGAGCAGCAGGATGGTCACCAATGATTATGTTGATAGTCAACGATGGTGGATCCTCCATGTATCCATGCCATTTTGTGTACGACAGTGAGACGGAAAACAATAACAGAAACGGAGGGCCAGCTAGCCAAACAAAAGAGACAGAACGATTATGTGCCCACAGAAGGATTATGCTGTGGTCAAGATTCACAACGACTTATATTTTAGTTGATAAAACAAAAGGATTATGGTGTGGGAAAGATTCACAACGTCGCTGCTGTGCTAGTTTGCGGTGGAAATTAGAATCTTTCGTTTTTGCTGAGGTGAATATTCAAGAGTGGATAACACCTATACTACAAGGAAAGCGTGAGATTTTGTCGGGACTGGTCACAACTCCCCTGCATTTGGAGAAATACTGACTGCGTAATGGGCTCGCATTTGTTTTTATTATCAATATGCTAAAACTCAAGTCAACTCCACTTCATATATGTTTTGGATCGCTGGCACTACCGCAGGTTTCAATGGACCAACTATCTGCCCTATCTGTAAGTTGGGCCCATAGGATGTCATTTGTTGTGGTTGTTTGGGAAGGGGTCCTGCTTTAAGTATTAAGTATAAATTGGTTATGGGGTCACAATTGATCGTGACCATGGTTATCAGGATGTGGTGCTGAATCCCCCAATTCCTCCTCCTCCTCGGATTCCAATTCGATGAATGTGATGCGAAGGCCCGAGGAGGAGGACTGATCGGCTACAGTGCGTAAAGTAGCAGAGACTGAAGAGTCCGCTATAATTGTAATGTGCAGCCCTCGAGCTGCATGTCCCTTGCAAAGCTCAACGCAGGGGAAGACATGACCCTGCCCGTTGAAGGGAATTGCCACTATTTCAGCTTCTCCTTCCGCCATATTTTTGGAGATCGATAATCATTTTTACCTTACATCCATACATATATATTCTGATGGACTAGTTGATCCATGATGTCTTAAGGACGAAGCAATGTGTGGAAAGTGTGTTTCCATGGGTTGCCTAGGAATTTTGAATGGTAGGTGGAGAATTATATATTTGTTGAGAGCAGTGGAGTCGAGATACCATCTATATGTGTAGCGGCCGTGTTGCTTCCGATAATAGGTATTCTAGTAAAAAGGTCTCCGACATACACCACAGCTTGACCGACACATGTTCGTATGGTTTGATGACATTCAATGAAAAATGGCATCTGTACAATGTATTTTCATTGGATACAGTGAGGAATGCAAAGCTTACAGGTTGTATATCCCATCTACTAAGAAGTTTTTGTGAGCAGAGATGTTCAATTCATTGAGGAGGAAGCTTGGGATGGAAGCATAGAGAAAACATTGAATGTTAAAAACCGTTTGTCTCATGATGAAGATAATGAGGAGATGGCTGAAATACATCCCCAAACAGTAGTGCCAACACAAGGGCAGCAAGGGACACCCTTGAGGAGAAATGAAAGTGCTTCTCCAAGCACATCACAAGGAGGAAATTCAAGTGCATCTTCAAGCACTTGCACACCAAATGAAAGAGGTAAGAAGTTCAGAAATTTAAGTGATATTTATGAACAAGAGGCAGCAAATGAAGGTATGAATTCTTTATTTGCTTTATATTGTCATGTTGATGACCCTATTCATTTCGAAGATGCAATTAAGGATAAGAAATGGATAGAAGCTATGGATGCGGAGATCAATGCCATAGAAAGAAACAAGACATGGGATTTGGTTGAATTACCAAAAGGAAAAGAAGTCATGGGAGTCAAATGGGTTTACAAGACCAAGAGTAATGCTGAAGGCAAAATAGAAAGACACAAGGCAAGGATAGTTGTTAGAATGATACAAGCAACAGTATGGGAGAGACTATGAGGAAACATTCGCAGGGTTGCAAGAATGGAAACCGTGAGAGCAGTGATATCCATAACAGCACAAAACAAGTGGAAAGTTTACCAAATGGACGTGAAGTCAGCATTCCTAAATGGAGTGTTAATGGAATAGGTTTACATTGAACAACCTCTAGGCTATGAAAAGAAAGGCCAAGAGCACAAAGTGTG
>APFE030084589.1:87333-135248 GCA_000404065.3 Pinus taeda
ATTAATAAAATATTTATAAATTATTAATAAATATTAAAATAAATGGTATAAAAATCATAATAACATGTTGAAATGAAAAAGTTATAAATATTATTTAATGCATATTATTAACTTTAAGTAATTTTATTGATAATATTCTAAATCTAAAATCATTTAATATGATGAACATTGTATATTGTTTGTTAAATATATTCTCAACACAATGGGTAGTAATCCCTAGAATAATGTTATTTTCATTAGAGGATTATATTTGTTATTAGATCTCATATTCATTTTTTTCATAAAATAATTCTACTATTTATGTGTACTGTTGTTTGACAACAGAATCCTAGTTAGAAATGAAACTCTAATTTTCCTTATGATATCACAAAACACTAGACTTACCAAATGGGAAAAATAAAAGGCTATGTTCATACAAATAAGTGCTTGTAGTGATTAAATTGAAATGTTTGTTGACATTGACCTACTCATCATCCAATCCACTGATGATCCCACTAAAAATACCCTCACCAGATTGAGATGATCGGAATCTCTAGACACAATCATTAGACAATAAATTTAGAGCGTCTTCAAATAACTATCACTACATGCAAAAAAAAATTAGTACAAATTTAAGCTAACATAGAAATATAAGCAAATATCTTACCTGAGCAATCTTCCTAAACAAAAAAACATACAATAATTTGCCATGTTGAGAAGCCACACCAGCTACAACACTTGCTTTCAATGTGCTCTGCAATAGGAATATTAAAGTAGATGTATTTGACAACCAATAATACAAAATATCTTTGCTTTCCTAACTCTGCAATAAACAAACAAACGTCAACAATGTTTTCCTTGGTAATATCTTTAGATAACTCTTTAATTAAAAATAGTCAAATAGCAGCGTTGAGAAATTCCGAATAAACTTCATTAATAAGTGAATTGCAAGATAGTTAACTATTGAAATGAAAACATGTATCCCCCTTTTCTTGGTTTCAAAGATGGGAGTCATAACCATTTGATAAGCAACGTCCTTTATTACCTCAATGGTTCAATCGACCATGTGAATAATGTAGTCGAACACATCAAGGTCTTAAGAGCTTCAAAGATCTCAATTAAAGAAGAGATTTGAGATGGCGCATGCCGCAACGGGTCAACCCTAGCTGAAGCCAACATCTTGGAAGATACATTTGATGGAGTGCAATATCATGACTTTCTTGAATAATACAAGTACATAAATTGTTATAATATAGAAAAATGGATGTCTTAAAACCATCTTTGGTAGACATTCTCTCACAATGTACCAAGTACAAATGTCCTTATGCATCTCTGAGAATTAATCACATACTTGTCTATTATTTAGAGATCTTTGTGGCTTCAACTAGAAAATTAAACAATTTGACAACTTACTTCGGTATCTATGGATTCTGCATATTTACAAGGAGACCATTCTCCAATCCTTTTTGGGAAAAAATATATTCACAGCAAATTCAAACTAAATAAACAAAAAGGAATCCAATATATAATAAAAAATAATATTTATTATCTGTTGTAAAATTTTGTGAAAGAGGTAGAAATACCTCTAATCTTATTATTTGATTGGCCTTGGAAGACCTTCAAGTGTAGGCACAACCACATTTTGTTGTTCACGAAGTGTTTGATTATGAGATTTTGAGTCTAAACCATAAGAGAAATAAATGAGATCAAGAACATAAAAAAATGTAGGAACATACTGGCAATAAAGAGAACATGTGCAATTTTGTATAAAAATATATAAATGAATAGCAACATGTATAATATCTCATGAATTAAGAAATAGAGAAAGCTAAAGAAAAAGCTTATAATATGGAAAGAAATTAAATCAATTGATGTTTTAATCTCTCCTAAAAGTCTCTCACGATAATGACCAAGATTTGTTGACGAAGTACTTGATTCTCAGATTCCAAGTTTAACAGATTTTCTTTGAGCCTCAATGATAATATAAACAAGTCAACAAATAACACCTTAAAGAAATGACATTATTTTATATAGGTATATTCAAATCACAAAGAACACCATCTATAGAACTTCCAAAAAATCAAACTTTACAGTGTTTCTTAGTCAATTGTATATATCAAGAATAAAAAATTACATAAATTTGACTGTACAAATTGTAAGGAAAAGGGGTTTCAAAACCTTTGTAAAGAATCTTGAAGTTGATCTATCTTTGATTTTTGGTATTCTAATATTTTGAGCCTTTCTTCACTTTCCTTAAAGCTTCAAAATATTTTCTCTTAGCCTGATTAGATACATTTTGTAGTGACTCTACTAAAGCCTGTAAAATATAAAATTGTAAGGTCATTTTCTTCTCGATTTTATAATTTCAAAGAAAATTTCATATCTGAAAATTCTCTATAGTATACCATCACATATATGAGAAGCACTATTCTCAGTACCAAACCTGAAAATTTTGACGGTTTGCTATGTTCTTACCTTAATTTCCTCATTGTCATGTGTGAGTTTCTCAATTTTACTGGTATCCACAATAGGTACCTCCTTTACAATATCATGTGCCTATTCAACAACTATTTTTTCCACTTCACTCTTTGTTGCCAACATGGAATTGACTTCCATTGATTGACTTTATAGCTTCTCCATAGCCAATTGCAATTTAGCAATCTGTTGTGCTTTGGCTTCTTCAAGGTCCGTCTGCGTGATAGATTCAAATTTGTTCAAACTCAAACCCATCAAAAATTATTGTCACTTGAAGTAAAGCACCTAAGCTAAGGTAGTAAATGTTAAACATATTCATCATTGTTTTAAGCTAATGATTAGTGATACCATATTACGATATGGACTAGTAATTTGTTTTATATCACTATTGGGGAAGTCTACAATTTATTAGTACCCACTAGGGGCATGTGACAGACTATTGTAAGTGACTTTGGCACAAGGGATGCCACTTTCATTTAATTCATAAATATTCATATGAATTAAATTTTCTTTTACATAGAATCCCAGGAAAGCAATAAAACTTGGGCCAAAGAGGACCACATAATACATACATCTAATCCCCATAAAAACTTCTCGGCATGACCCAAACAACTTTGATCTTGTGAGAAACTGAGAAATATAACAAGAAAAGCTAACAAAATTAAAGAATAAATATTACCCTCACGTGCTTTTCTAACTTCAGTCTCCATGTCATCTCTTCAACACATTTCTCCAATTTGTTCTTTGCTTTCTTAAATGCCCTAGTTTCCCTAGTAGCTCGCAAGAAGAGAATCTCTTAGTTAAACGAAAAATTGCATTACTTTTACCTATTATAGAATAATGTGAAAGAAAATTGTCCCAAAGCATGGTAGTGTGTGGATGAATCGAGAAAAAAAAACCTTAATACCAAAATCAATTGACAATGCAACTTGTCTCTTCTTATGAGACAACAAGATAGTAATATATACAATCAAAAACAAATATGTCTATCATAATAATTGAAGCATGTGTTCAAATATCAATATTTACGTTTGAAAATATAGAATAGGATGAAATCTTAACATACCATTTTTTAAAGGAGACAAGATAGAAAAGGATGTGATAAGAAGCTCACCATCATAAGTTTTTTAAGTTCCTTTATTGCAACCCTTGATCTCCAAACACATTGCAAATCAAGTGTTTCTTTCTTCTTCTTCTTATAAGATGCATGAGCTTTGTATGCACACCATTAAGCCTGAAAAAGACATTAATCTTTCAGTTATCTAAATATTAAGCCTGAGTGATGAAAGGCAGACAATATACCTAACATTTTGTAATCTCATCATTCCTCCAACTCTATCCTTGCCACATTAAACCTATTTTCAAAGCTAACAAGCAACAAAACATAAATTCAAAAAGCTCAAGCTTTTGTCTCCTTCATTCAAAAAGCCATACACAACTTTCTCCATATATTACTTTAGCTCATATTGTGTTCTCAAGTAAAATGTATTGTATTTCAATTTTTAAAATAACAACAGTCAATTAGCAATTGTTTGCATCTAATTACTACAAGATAATGACATACCTGGATAATAATTTCACCTTTACTTTGTCGACAAAATCAATATTCATTACAAGCATCCATTGCTCAAAATCCTATCTAGACAATAATAGCCAACAACCAATGTTTAACATGGGTTCTCATGGTTTGATGTCCACGCATTGTTTTTATTTGTATTGCATCAACCTCCCTCTTCATGTGTTCATATATCTTAAGTGCAAGATTGCCTACATGTTGGAATTTCTAAGTCTAACATGTCAGAAATTATTCCTGCATTATTTGGTTTAATTCACCTACTTTTTTATTTTATAACAAGTTATTTAACCATATAAATACTGAAAATAAACGCAAATGCAGTCTCAACCATCTACAAATCATCAACTGAAATAATAGACAAACACACAAGGGACACTGTTATTTTTGGACAATTGTCCCATGAAAAACCCAACTTGAGAAAACCGGTGCAGAAGTTCTGAGGGTTTTATTATTAAGCAACTTTCTTGAGTACAACTAGGGTGCCAAACTCGCTCACCCAACAAAGATATCTATCTGGCAATAGTACCTCTCTTCGGAAGTAGATATTCAATAAGTCTACTCCACAAAATTCCTTCCCACGCTTCTCTATGGCTCTGCGTCAACCCTCCTAGCCTTTGCATAGCTTTGAAACCCCCTACATCAGCCCTCTATTGCTCTGTAGTGTCTCTCTGGCCTTCTGCGTCACCCACACAGGCCCTGCTAACCTCTGCGCAGTCTCTCTAGGCCTCTGTGTGGCTCATGCTAGCTCTGCGTAGCCTCCTCAATCACTATGTTAGCCCTCTGGTACTATCTCTGCCTCTCTGCTATGCACACACTACCCCTCGCTGCAACTCAAATCACTTATTCAAATTTTCTCAGCAAAGCCCGCTTTAGAAAATCGAACTGATTGATCAATCTTGGTGTATCTCCAACTGACCCTTAAGCCTCCTCTTATACTTTTCCTATTTAGTCTTCAACGACCGAGATTAAGTCCCTAATAAATGGCTAAGATTAGATTTGGCTTGATCCATGTCATTTACAACATTCACACCCAAATTTATATTAATAGCCATTAAGATTTTAATTTTCCTAAGTTTAGACTTAGGAACCCTATTAAAAATATTAATTATTTTAATATCTCTCTAACCGGGTGGAATTTCCCCATACCATTTCTGGGTCTTGGAGATCTCATGTGATTTAGCCTCTCCACCAATTTTAATAGCTAGAGCACATCCGATGCTACCCCAAATCAACACTCTCTCTTAGCGAGGAATGTGCTCTAATAATGCTCCACCACTGAACATCAGCCTGATCATCCAATACTGGTACTTGTGCTAATGCTTGGCCTATTGCCCAACTTCCTCTGCACTTCTGCCTCATGTATTGCTACCCATGGCTCTGCCACTACCACTGCTACATCTGTACTGTAGCTCCCTTTGCATCCATGATGTTGCTGGTCCTTCTTCCCAACATTTCATCTGCACTGCAGTTCTCTCTCATCATGATGCATCACGCTACCCATAACACTACCACTGCTAATGATACACTGCAGCTTAGTTACTAAGATGTAAGTAATTGATCTACCCAACTACTGACATCCATGTCAGGCTAGAAACTCCTGATGTTGAAGCTACCTCTGTTACTATCCCATGCTCCCTCTGTTGCCTCTACGTTGTTGCAACATCTCTGAGCCTCTTACATTACTGCAACCACTTTTGTGCCTTTCTTCACTGTTGCAACCACCTTTGTGCCTCTCGCACTACTGCAACCCTCACTGCACTGCCAGAGACCACTACACTTTAGCACTGCCCTATCACTCCATATGCATCTTGCTTCTACAAACATTCGTCACCCTGCTACTGTCTCTCAGGGCTCCTGTAGCCGGATATGATACAAGAGTTTGGGTACCTCAAGGGTCCTTCCCCTCTTCTTCTGTAGTCCTCCTGACTACAGCTCGATGTCTCCCCACCTCTTCTCTAGAGATGCATTAGCACTCATGGCACAATCATCATCTATCTCGACTTCTTTCTCTGCGTTAGCCGGAGTTGCCTTCGAGTCAGAAGCGTCTTCCTTATTCTTCTTCTCGGGACACTAGGTTTCATAATGACCCATCTCCCCACAATGGAAGCACTTTACCTTAGAGATGTCCTTCTTCTTCCTCTTCCCCTATTGTCCCGTAGATGCCAAAGCCGCATCCTCCTCCTCCTCTTTCTTGATTCGACCTCCTTTGCTGCTACTCCCTGCCTTGGTCAGTTGTCTAATCTCTTCTTGGCGAAGATCTGCCCACATCTCTTCCCATCCTGGAAGAGTCGCTTTGCCCAAAATGCTTTGGAAAAATGTCTCCCAATCCTTGGAGACTGGATTTAGGGTGGTCCTCACCATGCACTCTTGATCCGACGTAGCCTCTATGGAAGTAAGTTGGTCTCGAATCTCCTGCAACCTACTGAGGTATAGATATATCTGCTCCCCCTTCTGCATCTGATACGACTACAATTGATTCTCGAATAACATATTCCTTTGCACGGAAGTACCCTGATACAATGTTGTCAAAGTGTCCCACATCTCCTTTGTCGTATTCCTCTCAGCAATATGCTGAACTACATGATCCTTGACCCCATCAAGGATTATGCACTTTGCCTTCGCCATTTCATCCTCATACCTTTCATTATTAGTTGGGTCAACTAGGATAGCCATGGTTCTCAAGGCGATGCCCTTGATGCCGTGTTTATCTAGAACAGACAGGAACCTGGCCTTCCAGATGACAAAGTTGGAGGCCCCATCCAACATGTCCTAGTCCCTCAGTCTGTTCATTGCCATCTCCGCTCTTCTCCTCGACTTCCTTCCTAGAATTTCTCTCCTAGACTCCTTCTGAGTCTCAATTTCCCTCTTGGAAATCCTCCTACCAACTGTCGAACTGCTCCTCTCTAATCCTCTATGCACCTGTAACATGGATCTATATTTCTTGACTAGAAATCCGTCAAGGCAGTGAATCCCTCTACCTTGGCTCTGTCTCGTTAGGCATTGTTCTGCTTCGACAACAACAACACCCCACCATCTTCCCAATCCAAAATCTTCCCACAGCTCCTTAGGGCCCAGCAACTAAAGAAATTGAGCCTCTTAGCTTTGCGCAATCCCAGCAATCTCGACAAGGTTGAATCGCTCCTCTGGCAAACTACGTCACTCTACCTGGCTAAGTAAGATGGCGTGGCTCTTCGTGAGCCTCTTCTACCCTTTATTGCCTCTACGTTGGCCCTCTCTCGAGCTCGAAATGTTGATGTAGGCCCACTGCGTCACTCCTTCTTTGTTGCTTTCTACTTAGGGACAACTTCTGTCTCTTAGGACAATTGTTTCTACTGTAAATTTTTTGATTTCAGCTAGTGCCTTCAGTTCTCCTTTGATCTACAATGCTACGATACCATGTTGGAATTTTTAAGTCTAGCACGTCAGAAATTCTTCTTGCAATATCTGGTTTATTTCACCTACTTTTTTATTTCTTAACAAGTTATTTAACCATATAAATACTGAAAATAAACACAAATGCAGTCTCAACCATTTACATATCATCAACTGAAATAATAGACAAACACACAAGGGACACCGTTATTTTTGGAAAATCATCCCCGGAAAAACCCAACTTGGGAAAAATTGGTGCAATAGTTCTGAGTTTTTTATTATTAAGCAACTTTCTTAAGGACAACTAGGGTGCCAAATTGGATCACCTAACAAATATATATATCTAGCAGTAATAACTCTCTTCGGAAGTAAATATTTAACAAGTCTGCTCCACGAAATTCCTTGCCACACTTCTATGAGGCTCTGCGTCAGCCCTCCTGGCCTTTGCATAGCTCTGAAACCCCCTGTGTCACCACTCTACTACTCTACGTTGGCTCTCTGGCCTTCTGCGTCACCCACGCAGGCCCCACTAACCTCTATGCAGTCTCTCTAGGCCTCTGCGTAGCTCCTGCTGGCTCTGCGTAGCCTCCTCAGTCATTGTGCTAGCCCTCCAATACTATCTCTGTGTCTCTGCTTTGCACTCACTGCCCCTCGCTGCAACTCATATCACTTGTTCAAATTTTCTTAGCAAACCCTGCTCTAGAAAATCGAACTGACTGATCAATCTTGGTGTATCTCCAACTGACCCTCAAGCCTCCTCTTAGACTTTTCCTGTTGAGTCTTCAACGATTGAGATGAAGTCCCTAATCAATAGCTAAGATTAGATTTGGCTTGATCCATGTAATTTAGAACATTCTCACCCAGTTTTATATTAATACCCATTAATATTTTAATTTTCCTAAGTTTAGACTTAGGAACCCCTTTAAAAAATTTAATTATTTTAATATCTCTCTAACCGGGTGGAGTTTCCCCAAACCATTTCCGGGTCTTGGAGATCTCATTCGCTTTAGCCTCTCCACAAATTTTTATGGCTAGAGCACATCAGATGCTACCCTAAATAAACACTACAAAGGTTAATGAATGAGCAACAAATGAACTTATATTGTTTCATGCAAAATTGATAATTGAAGATAGATAAAAACAGAATAAACAATAAACAAAGATATTGGCAAAAAGAAACAAGAAACCCATTTCAAACCATAGAAGCACAAAGATCGAAGGTTTTGAAAAAGACAAGATCAAGATACCTCTCCATAAATCTTGGAAATGAATTACATCATTGTGTATGGCAACAAATTCTCTCTTAGCTAGATGTGTGTGAAATTCGCACTAGATGAGTCTCGCTGCTTGTCCCAATATTTCAATTATTCAAGCATCTAACTCATCCATCTGTCTAGCTCTTAGGAAAACCTTTGTTCTCCCTATCTAAAATATTTTCTTATTTTATTAGATAAATTACTGCAACCATAGAAGTCAAAGTACATCAAAATTATATCTTAACTCATCTTGAAAAATTCCTTATACAAACTTGATAACCTTGTCACACAATTTTTTCATCATAGTTGCAACCAATTAAAAAGCTACATCAACGAAGGATGAAGCCTAAAATGTTTATCATTTTTCAAATGCAAAATCGAACTTTATGAGAAGGAACTTCGTTAACTTGGTAGCACATGGCATGCAAAAACATACCCTCCAAAACTTCTAGGGAAAGCATTCCAAAATAATTTAGGAATTTCTCAAATGTTCGTTTAGTGGGATATCCATCATAACTCATCCATATTGTCTCCATGACACCCAAGAATATGAAAATGCAGAGTTTATAGACAAGAAGATGTTGGTCATAAATGTATCTTCCTTTAATGTATACTATGTTTTTGAGCTTAAGTTGAAACAATAAGAGCCAAAATTTACTTACACCACAAAGTAGTTGTTGTAAGACATTAAAATTATTAAAACCCCCTATTTTGAGGACACTATTTGGTTTTACACATCTAATGTAGTGAGGTTCCATTATGTACTTCAAGGTTTCCATAAGTGCTAGTAATTGTTGCTGGAAAACTCATAGCCACAGTTAAAGCCTATGTGGTCACAAAAAAAACTATAACAAAGGGATACCGAATGTTAATTTTAGCAAAGGACTATATTTTATAAACTACATGTCTATGGCCTTTGCAAGCTGAAAGATCATAACCTATAAAATGCATGTCAAATGCATAGCTCTAACAAACATGCAAGGGAATTTGTGAAAAAAAACAAAATGGAACAAAAAGTCGTAATAGGAACACATTTGTTTCCTGTGGTTTCCCTCCAAGTCTTGTCTCGAGAATTCTCAGTTAGACAACTCTTTCACAAAAACTCAAGAAAAATATTTTTGGCCTCCTCAACTCTCCCTTCATTGCCAAACCCCTCTATAAGTACATCATATGTCACACCATCAACCTTTTTACCTCTTTCCGCCATATCTTGGACGCGATTTTGACATTCCTCCAATTTTCCCTCTTTGCATAAAACCCCAAACCATTTATTATAAGCAACAAAATTTGGTTTAAAGCCAACTTCAATCATTCTACTAAATATCTTCAAGGCTTCTTCTTGTTTACCCAATTTTGAATACTTGTCTATTATATGAGGAGAAGAGTTGGGGAAAATCTTACCTTCTTCAAGTAACCACTCAATCTCCTTTTCAGTTTTTTCACTCCCGATAACAATATCCTTAAAAGTAAGTTAGTTGAGTAGATCATGGAATAAAATAGAATGATGAAATGCCCACATGGGTAGTGTTGTTGCCTCAGATTTACATCTAAGTGCAGGAAGAATTTCAACCCCACAAGCTATATTCTTTAAGGTGCAACGCTCAGATAAGGGGTTTTCATCTATTCCCAACTCTCTTCATTTAAGATCTCTCCTAAGCAAACCAAGGGGGATGGTCCCTAGGGATGGTTATCAAAGGAAAAATTATTGAATAAAACAAATTCTAGGAGATACAAGGTAAGGCAATTACCATCAATATAACTTGAATTAAGGATTAACTAGCATTTGCATCGGATGTTGCAAAGGAAACGCCGTAATTATTTCCAATGACACTTGCATATGTGTTTGGATTTTTCACAAGTTTGTGCTAGAGTAGTTTTCCAAGGCTTATGTTCAATTGTAAGATGCCTTTGAGGGATACAAAATATAAAATTAGCAAAGGACCCTCCTAGTATCATAAAATCTCATAGTGCGGCAACCATATTGGCCTTCCACTATATGGCTGCATTTGTTTTTTTATTTTGAGCTAATGACGATTAGGGCTCAAACGTAGCACATGCTTATTAGGAACCTACCCACATTCTTGTCATCATTCTCATTGGATTTTGTTTTCTGGAACAACTATAGTAAGTAGAACATAGTGTCAATGTGAATATATTGATGGTAATAATGAGGATAGCAATACGTTGGAGATGAAAGAATATGTTCCAGATATGCATCCATTTTTCCCCCAAAATAGAAACAAAGAGGATAAATGTTTTTCCATTTAGGTTGGTCATTTGGCTACAAATTTGTGAATATGGAGAGCTTTGCTTATTGACTTAGATGATAAAAAAACAAATTTGGTTGTGCCTGCCAAGGTAGTATACTACAATAGAGAAGATTCTGATGAAGCCTTTGTTGAGGAAAATGAAAATGATATAGGTAGATTGAGAGGCAAGCATTTTGAGTTCCACATATTGAATGTTTCTTAGAAATATTCTATAGTTGGTACAATGTTTGTTGTTAAAAATACCTGGATGGAATGTACAAAGTGGGAAATGCATTGATATTTCTATATATACACATGTTGAATTCCCTATATAAAGAGAGTATGTTGCATGTAGAGAGTATGTTGCATGTAGAGGGCATGTTGAATGAAGAAACTACAGTCCTTGATGATGTAGTGAAAAATAGAGAGGTACACAAAGCATCCTAAATCATGTTGATGTTAAACAAAGCAACATTATTGAAATCTCCATCTTTGTGTATTTTGCGCTAAATTGTAACAGTTATCATATAATTTTGCTAGGTGTATCCAGAGGCTTTCTCTTTTCTAATTTTGATTGAAGAAAGGAAATAATAAAAGAATAGAAACTAGAGTATTTTCTTACAAGTATCCCCATCAAAATCATTCTTTGCAAGAAAGTTACTATCCTCCACTCTGGAAATCTTAGTGGAGGAAGAAAATGGTCTCTTTCATACCACATAGGAAAAGGTGCATATTGAGCAATGCTACACCAACTGATCAATGTTTAGCAAATTAGTTGATATGCATCATTTCCTATTGATACGATGACAACAAACATATTATCAAATGAAGCTTTGCAGTCCAAAGTGCTAAGCTCCTCTCTATTTATGTATGCATTGTTGGTTGTGGCATAGGGTAAGCAATTGGAATAACATAAGGAGCATGTCTGAAAGGAAGCATTACAAGAGTGCCAACAACGGAAACCATAGGCCTAACAATGGGCGGACCAACATTAGCACCATATATACTAGGAAGCCTTGGAAGCCTTGGATGAGAATCATGATTAGCAGATTGCCTTGTAGATCCTGAAGATTGATTTCCTTGACCAGTTATAGGTCCTTGTGGTGATGAAACATCACTCCCATTCACACTAGTAATATCATGAATGATAGATCGTCTTTTGTCCCTGTTCATTGAATTCAACCGAATAAAATACTTTTGTGCTTGGCTAGCCACATGTGTGGGAGTTTGAGAAATAACAAAATTCCTTGAGATGCTCCTCCAATCACCTTTGCCAAAATTTTCTAGACCAAGCAAGAACATCCTACATCAGCAAAGATAAACACATATCATTAAAATCAACCAAGGTAGAGTATTTGATGTCCTACTTTTTCCCAAACATTCCTCCAACTTGAACAAAGTGGGTCCTGCAACACCAACCTCATCCTCGTTGGGTTCCGCTACTACTACTTCCTCTTCAACCTCTGTTTCTTATCCATCTATGTCTTCTTGGATTCCCATAAATATCAAGCAGGAGGCCGAAGTTGTAGAAAGGCTTTCCTCAACCTGTGCATTCCAATGCACCCCATCTGGTGGAGACCAGGATGTTGCATTATGTGGCACTAATTCTTTCACCTCTTGTTCATATAATTAGAGATTGGACATTGATTTTCATCGAGTTTGGCATGCAATTGAGATCATTGAAGGAGGATCTCAACCATGGAGTAAATAGGATGCAGCTAAAGTAGTGACATAAAGCTATAATATGACATTAAAAAATTAAACTAAAACACATATGATTCTTTTTAAAGAATGCCACAGAAGTAGTATCATATAAATTGAGCATGAAATCAAATTCAAAGGCATCCTGGACTAAGCCTTGCGGCAGTTTCAATAATTTTTATTGCATTGATGGCAACCATTGTTGTCTATGTGTCCTTATTGATAGGCACTGTAAGTGCCCACAATATGAAAGTGTTGGGAGGAGGAGGGGACCGTTCTATGAATGAATTCGAAGATGAAGAAACAATGGAGGGCAGATTGGTGGTTTTTGAATGTGGGGATAATCTCATGATGAAGGATGTGCTAAATACAACAAATCAACCAACTTTGGCACTATCTACAGCTTTGGCACTATCTACAAAGCCAATCTTATTGAAGTTGGAACTATTTCTTTGAGGCTTCTCAGGGAAGGGACTTGCAACGATTGAAAAGTAGTTGAAGGTACTTGCAAGGACTGAAAATAAATCCTCTCTGTAATTAGAAAATATGTTCCTTCCTTTTACAACATTGATTTGAATTTCAAGAAACAAATTATACTTAACACTCCATACCCAAGGTCCCAAATGAGATTGCAAATCTCCTCTGGAGACCATAAACATGAAAGTGCATAAACTTGCTATTGTGTAGGAGGTGTTGTTTGAATAAACATTTCAATCAAATTCGAAATGATGCTAATTTACCAAATCAGACTACTTTTAAATCAAACTCATACTATTTTTAGTTTACCCATATTTATTGATGTTGGGTAAACCCATATATGCATCACCAGTTTCTGAAAATACAATTGAAAGGAAAATTAACACACACAGTTGAAAGGAAAATGAACACTAACAACGATAAAGTTGTCAAGCATTCCCATAATGCCATTGATAAAGTTATTGTAATGATGCATATAACTTTCAACAAATGGAAATTTTGGAACCCATGTTCAAATTTTTGGTAAAAACCCCAAAGCTTCTCTCACTAAAACATTATTAATAATTTTTTAAATATAGCAGGCACCAACATTGCTGGAAACAAGAATGGTGTTTTTCTACCAAATACAACTATCCATAATTAACTTCAACACTTGAGGGATAATTCTCCATATGAAGTTTTCATGCAATGAGTTGAAGGATTGTTTGTGGTTTGGAAATTGAGTGATGTGCAATTATTATGTTTCTCAAATTCAGAGAAACCTGAACAAGGAGATAGAAGAATTGATAGCATACATACAACTGGGATTTCTCTTAAAACTAAAATTATTCTCATATCTGTAGTGAAATTCTTATATAACACATCTGATGGGCATGTACTGGCACATGAAGACCGTCATTGCCATCATTGTTAAAGGGGCACTAAGAATAAGAAAATCCTTAACAAACTGGAACAATTGGACAAAAAATGGGAGTTTAATCAACGCTATTTAGGGGATGTGGATCCAAGGAAGAATGTAAGAACCTAAAAGAAGATGGACAAGCTACTCCAGCCAAGGAAGAAATGCAGGGAAAGAGAGACGTGGTAGTCACCAAAGATGACAAAGTTGTTGGAGCCAATCCAAGAGTGGGTACCCGCTACCTGCATTAACATCGCTTCAAGCTTAAACTTTGATAATTCACCTAGGCCATCGCAAATTAATTGTTGGTCTGTGTTCTCCTTTTTGTGATATGCTAATGTTGCTGGTAAATCCTATAGTTAGTCCTAGATTTAAATTTAATAGTCATGCTATTTTTTGTGGGGCATATAAGTGTTGTGTTAAAATCTGTATATGAGAGAAGATGACCTATGAAAAACTCCATTATTTATGAGAGAATCCAAGCTAAGGACAGATCTATTATTATTTTGAATCACAATAGGCATCTATTCTTTGTAAGCAGGTTACAAGATGGAGTATTGTAACATCGCTTGTATTTTATAATATATTATTCAACTAATTTACAAAACAAGAAAACAAGTAACAGATTATCAAGATGAAAAATAATAGGATTCAATAATGTCATGGAAACAACATTAAGACATCACCAATTTCTATGGCAGAAGTGATAGAAAATATGTGCCTCCCCTTTACAACATTGATTTGAATTTCAAGAAACAAATTATACTTAACACTCCATACACAAGGTCCATAAACGTGAAAGACCGTAAAGTTCCTGTTGTGTGGGAGGTGTTGTTTGAATAAACATTTCAATCAAATTCCAAATGCCGCTAATCTATCAAATCAAACTAATATTGTTTTTAGTTTACCCATATTTGTTGATGTTGGGTAAACCCATATATGCATCCCCAGTTTTTGAAAATACAGTTGAAAGGAAAATTAACACACACAATTGAAAGGAAAATGAACACTAACAACGATAAAGTTGTCAAGCATTCCCACAATACCATTGATAAAGTTATTGTAATGATGCATATAACTTTCAAGAAATGGACATTTTGGAACCCATGTTCAAAGTTTTGGTAAAAAACCGAAAGCTTCTCTAACTAAAACATTATTAATAATTTTTTTAAATATAGTAGGCACTAGCATTGGTGGAAACAAGAATGGTGTTTTTCTACCAAATAGAACTACCCACAAATAACTTCATCACTTGAGGGATAATTTTCCATATGAAGTTTCCATGCAATGAGTTGAAGAAGGATTGGTTGTAATTTTGGAATGGACTTACAAGGACTGAAAAGGAGTTGAAGGGAATTGCAAGGGCTGAAAAGAACTCATGTTTGTAATTAAGGATTTGGGTCACCTTTGGCATGAAAATATAATCCCTCTCAGAGAGTCTTATGAAGGAATAAGAGAAAAGCTTCTTGTATATGATTATCAGAAGAAAGGAAGCTTGGTTGACCTTCTTCATGGTAAGTTGTCATTTTGAAACCCAAGGCTAAGGAATATTTTCTCTGTTGCCTTTTCTTTCTTCTCCAAAAATAGAAAAATTGATTACATTACATCCTCCATTCATAGCATACCAACTTTACATGGATTAAAAAGATTCAAATAAAGTCTGACCTTGAAAGTTGGTTATATCCTGTGTAACCAACAAAACAACATTCATAGGGTCTTGTGAAATGGGTCATTGAATTGATATAAATCATGGCCATTTTGGCCTCTAAATTTTAGAATTTTTTCTATTATTGATAAGACAGTAATTTCACTTCCATAATAAATGCAGTTCTCCCATAGACATAGAACGAGTAGAAAATACTATCACTTTACCTGGAAACTATCCACACTCTGCTTCCACTTACAAATTGAGATTCAGATTGCAATAATTAGATTCAAGTGGCCATGGTCTAACCAGATATTCAAAAAATTGAAGAATGCACTAGAGTTATGCATCTCACATATGCCTAAGTTGGGCTTTAGATTCAATATGAAGTCTTTACAATGCTCTTTTCTTCATTCAGGGAAATCCTCATCTTGTGGGTCTGTGGGTTGGGTCCTTACTTTGTCTTACTAATACAAAAACATCCTTTGTAAAATGTTTTATCACCTCTGTATTGGCTCTCCACAATGGATACCGAACAAGTAGTAATATAGATGATGTAAGCAAGCCCATCAAATAAGTAATCCAGGTAACAAATGCTCCTATCCTTGATGACATTCACATATCTACGACATAGTCATCTTTCCAAGCAGCGCTAAATGAAAACATCATGATTGACAACCATAACAAAAACCTCTCCATTTGTTCTAACTCCAACACTTTCCCAAGGAGTGATTTCATTAAAAGCAATCATTACAGTTCCTGCAAAGTTTCGTGCAAAATGACTAGCCATATTAGTCTCCAGATGCCAGTTCTAAGGCTTGATATTACTGAAAGTTTGATGGAGACTCTCTTCATGTGTACTCACAACAATGTATGGAAAAACACCAAAGACAACAAGATGTTTTAATGTTTCTACCACAAGAAGCATTGCCAACTCTCGAAAAAGTAGAAATAGTACAAAAATCATAGCACCAATTCCTTCAAGCATTGCCCCTTGATGATCAAAGCCTCTTCTGCGAAATAAGCTCCCTGCAAAGATTCCAACTTCTTCTAATTCTTAACGATCATCACTAATCTCGCGTTGTGTGTTGTTCCTCGAGAGAAACATCATCCTTATTTCATGTATTTTAAACTTGTATTATCACTATCATCATAAGAAAAAACATGTTGACCATCCACACCCTCTGTTGATTCACTTTTTCCCTAGAACTCTACTTGAGGACCTGAAATTTGTTCACTTTGACTCTTATTTGTTTCCATCGAACTACCACCAAATGTATTCCCATCCACACCATGAGGGACCCTTTCCTCACTAACCTCATCACATAGGCTACGTGTTTGACACCAAGAAATGCTCCACCAATATTGAAAACCATTGTGTAATCGAACTTAGCCATGCATGTCTCATCAATAGGACCTACTGCTCCTAAAATGCCTAGGTTGTAATGGAAGAAATCCACTACCCTTGTCCATTGTGGTTGCCACACGCTCTTCATTCCTCATATTGCAATGGATGAACTCAAATTCACTTCCCAACTCTTTTGTGTTTTTCACATCTGCTCTCAGGTCTTGGGTAGCATGTGCTACAAAGAGATGACATGTTGTCTCTCCAATGCCAATTGTTGCAACAACGATGATTTCCATCTTTCCTTCAAGCCTGATCATATTTAGCTACATATAAACCATGGATTATTACAGTGGAAAAACCCATCTAAATGATCTAAGATCTAAAATCTAAAATCATATGAATCCAAAAGAATCCATAGCTAAAATTAAAACTAAATCTTCTTTATGTGTAGGGAGATTGAAATCAAAACAAGATTCAAATTGATATACACCCAAAAAGTTGCAATGTTGAAAAAAAAATTAAGCCTACTTTGAGATGAAATCAAAACCGTAGCCTATCTAATATGTTCCTAGAAATTTGCATAGGTTCAAACACTAAAATGAATAGTTTAGAACTAAACCTAGTACCTAGAGTTTGACAAACATAAATAAAATCTACAAAGGAAACCAAAATCAAAACTAGACACCTACAGGTTGTCAATCTGAAAATAAAGCTAAGCCCAAATTGAAAACAAAATAAAGGAGAATGAGTGGTGTACCAACGATCATTATCATAAGGGTTCATCACCATATTCCCATAATCCAATGTCAAAGAATGTCCACTAATAAAGTTAGAATACTCTGTTACAATAAAAGAAGATGGTTGAGCCACATCCCGAGTGTTTAAAGAACAGACTGAGGGAGGTAAAATCTCTTTGCCCTTTTTCTACAAGATCCAAGGATACAGGTTCATAGTCAAGCAAAAGGATACCTTGAACTAGGTGTATGCAAACATTGTCAAGAAAAATAATGTTACCGTGATTTCCAAACCCTCGAAATTCCACTAATGCCAATGTTACAAGGCTAACTAAAGTCGTCTTACTAATAGTATAGGCATGAGGACCCAACCCTCCCATAGTGCTTGCCATGCTGCCCTTGTAGACGATGCACTGTTTCCTCAATGGCTTCATCGCCTAGGCTACGTGTTCGATACTAAGAAATGAGTTTGACAAGCATAAATCAAAGTTATGCAAAGGAAACCAAAATCAAAACTATACACCTACAGGTTTCCAATTTGAAATTAAAACTAAGCCCAAATTGAAATAAAAACAAAGGAGAATGAGTGGTGTACTAGCGATCATTATCATAGGGGTTCATCACCATATTCCCATAATCCACCATCAAAGAATGTCCACTAATAAAGTTAGAATACTTTGTTACAATAGAAAAGATGGTTGAGACACATCCTAAGTGTTTAGAAAACAAACTGAGGGAGGTAAAAACTCTTTGCCCTTTTTCTACTAGATCCAAGGATACAAGTTCATAGTTAAGCAAAAGAATATCATGAATCAGGTGCGTGCAAACATTGTGGAGAAAAATCATGTTATTGTGATTTCCAAACCCTGGGAACTCCACTGATGCCAACATTATAAAGCTAACTAAAGTTTTCTTACTAATAGTATAGGCACGAGGACCCAACCCTCCCACAGTGCCTGCCATGCTTCCCCTGTAGACAATGCATCGTTTCCTCAATGTCTTCATCGTCTAGGTTACATGTTCAACACTAAGAAATGATCCACCAGTATTGAGAGCCATAGTGAAATCGAACTCAACCATGCATGTATTAACAATAAGACACACTCCTCCCAGAAATCCTAGGTTTTTGTGGAAGACATCCACTGCCCTTGTCCACTATGGCAGCCAGATGCTCTTCATTCAACCTGATATGCACCCAGAAAGTTGTAATGTTGAAGAACGCAAGGTGTGGGGCTCTTAGAAATGTATCCTTGTGCCTTCTTCCATGATCACGAACAATTAAATTCAGCATATATACCTGAATATATACTTCCTAACTTGCCATGACTAGGATGTAGTAGCCAACCCCAAATTCAAAGGAATGGGAACCTGCTGCTCCCTCCACTTCGCTTCTACTATACCCTTGGCTCCTCTACTAAACCCTAAAATCTAATAACATCTTTCTAAACTACTTTAGCATGATCAAATGATTAAACATCTTCCAATTGTCTAACATATAATCTAATGGGGCAGAGTGATGACAGGTGGACAAGAGGGGAGTTCATTTCAAAGGGGAATGCCTTATAGCGTAATTAGCAAGCATGATGATTAATGAGCAATGTAGTTATCAAAAGGTAGTTTCAATTAAGTTAATGTGGTATTCAATAAGATAAAATGTGAGAGACGAGTGCCTTATAAACAATGCTCAAATAGAGATATAATACTTGCAAAATAACAAAATTGAAATTTCAAGTTACATTATAGGCAATGTTGCAAGACTAGGCTAGTACAAGCTGAAAGCACAATATTGAAATATGAGCAACAAGATATAACTTGAAAGACAAATAAAACTTGTATTTTAAAGAGATGTTAAAAAAGATAGAACAATATCAAAGTACAATGAGCAAGTAATATAATGCAATAAGTAAAATGAGATGCTCACAAATCAACAAATGCAAGATGAAGAAATGTTAGATAAATGAATGCAAGATTAAACTATGTGGGATTCAAATTATCTTGGTTGATTTTAATTTATATACCTAATCTATGGTGAAGCTTCCCTTCAAATTCTCAAAATTTAGTAAGGATTGAGGTGAACTACAAGAAGGATAGGCCAAGGAGGTGATTAGTGTTTATTTGGGGTAGCATCAGATGTGATATAGCCATGAAAATTGGTGGAGAGCCTAAAGCACATGATATATCCAAGACCTAGAAATGGTTTGAAGAGATTGTACCCGGTTTGGGAGATATTAAAATAATTAATATTTTTAATGGACTTCCTAAGTCTAAACTTAGGAAAAATAAAATATTAATGGGTATTAATATAAAACTGGGTTAGAAGGTTTCAAAAGTCATGGATTAAGCCAAATGTAATCTTAGACATTGATTAGATATTTAATCTTGGTCATTGATGGACTAATGAGAAAAGTATAAGAAGAGGCTTGAGGGTCAGTTGGAGAATACACCAAAGTGACCAGTGATTCGTTTTGCTAGAGCGAGGTTGCTAAGCAAAGTTGAATCAGTGATCAACAGCGAGGAGAAGTGAGTACGAGGCAGAGAGGCAAAGATAGTACTAAGAGACCGACATAGAAGCAGAGAGAGTGAGAGCAGCAGCCAGTTCAGGCCACCCAGAGCCCAACAGAGACAACATAAAGGCCAGAGGGACTGCATCATCCATGCAGAGGTTGCTGGAGTGATGCAGAGGATCCCAAAGGTTGCGTAGTGCCTTAGAGGGTTGACATAAAGGGTCCTGGGGTTGACACAGGTCAGTAGGAAGCTGACGCAGAGGCTAGAAGGGTCAGTGTTAAGCTTCAAAGTCATCGGAGAGGGTTTCGTGGGACAAGTTTTTTGAATACCTGTTTCCAAATATAGAGGTATTGTTGCCGCGTATTTTTCTCTGTTGGGTGAGCTTGTTAGGCAACCAGTTGTACCCACCTACAATTACTCTGTTAACCTGGACGGCTCTCATAACTAATCACAATCAATGGTTTTTGGCCATGTCCAACCAGGGTTAAGCGAACCGACGATGTCCTCACTCTGCAGTGCGCATGTGGTGGAAATTGGAATCTTTTGTTTTTGCTGAGCGAATATTCCAAAGTGTACAACGCCTATTTCCTTAGGTGATTTTGCTTTGTTTTCCTACGAAGTGAAATTGGGTTTTCATAATCATTATTCAATTTTTTCCCTAAAACCACGAGTTATGCGTTTGAACTCATTCTCCAATTTGTTACTTCACCCCGAGGGATGGAAATTCCAGAGCGGTTGATAGATCCTTTTGATCATAGATTAGACTAAACATCCACAAGATTTCAAGGGGATTGGGAAATGTTGACCATCCATTTGGTGATTGCTTACAAAGTATGCTACGGGTCATCCATCTTCAGAATTGTGCAAAGAAGGTTGATTTATCTTTGCATTCCACGAAATTTCCTAGCACTGGAAACCTCTGGACATATTTCCACAAAATTTCCCACCACTGGAAAGCTCATGACATAATTTCCAGGAAATTGACTTTGACAATGTCGTTCAATATACGAGGGCCCATAAATCCTTTATGTTTAGAAGGGATAGATCTACGATATTTCCAAGGGTGGAATATTTAATTATTGGACTTGTCACTTCATGATTGTGGACGGAGATTTGGTAAATTCTTCATCTGACATGAAGCATAATTTCCACAAAATTTACAAGGCCTCTCGGCATTTTAGTGCACCCGCCTGCGCTTCAATCATCTAATTACGCTCGTTGAATTTTTATAGGCAACCTGAAGCCTCGTGAGCTCCGCGATCTGATCTATCTGCCTGCTTCAGTCATCTACTTATTATTTTATGTCTGTCATTTTATCCATTCATTAGCCTGTCTATCCATTCATCGCAATTCTCATTCAAATGGCACAAACCGCTCCCTAACACAATGACAGTGCTGCTTCTTCCTCTTCTCCATCGACCTCTTATGACATATTCATCAATCACAGAGGTCCCGATGTGAAGAAGACATTCGCTAGTCATCTCTACAAACGTCTTACAACGTTTGGATTGCGAATGTTTTTGGACAAACCAGAATTGGAAGAGCGGCGCACCTTTCCCTCTCAAATAGAAGCCGCAATTCAAAGTGCCACTATTCACATAGCCCTTTTTTCTCCCACTTATGCGAATTCTCAGTGGTGTCTGGATGAGCTCATCGGCATGATAAGGTTGGGGGCCACTATTCTTCCTGTGTTTTACAACGTGGAGCCTTGGGAGCTCCGCAGGACGGGGAAAGATGGAAGGTATACTAAAGCCCTGGGCAAGCACCAAGAGAAAAATCGATACAACTCAGAGACTATTCAGAAGTGGAGAGAAGCTCTCTCGACTACTGCAAACATAAGTGGTTTCGAGTTAAAGCAGTTCAATGGGTAAGAATCTCAAACTGACCTCCCTCCCTCTTATGCTCTTCTCCGATCTAGGTATGCATTGTTAGGCATGCGACATTTTATATAAATGCCTTTTACCAGTTGTTTTATTCTCTGATATTCATGGACGAGGGAGAACTATTGGAAGCGGTCGTGCTGCGCGTGTTGAATAATGTTGACAAAACACCATTGAAATTTGTGGCCTAACATCCAACAGGTTTGGAGGAAAAGTTGAAGGAATTTGAAACCAAAGTTCTGCAGCAGCAGAAGGGCAACGTTGTGGGGATTGTGGGTCAAGGCAGTGTTGGAAAGACAACACTGGCCAAACAATACTTTAGCAAGAGGAGATGGCATTACAGTAGATCGTGTTTTTTATACGATGTTAGAGAAAACGCAGCCAATGGCTTTCTATATTCTTTGCAAAGGAAACCACTGAAGGAGTTGACTGGATTGGGCCTGCCAATATACAACATTCATGAAGGTATAGAGGAGCTTTTAAAGCATATATCCTCCTCTTATAACTTTCTTATAATTTTAGATGATGTAGATGATGGTCGACAGTTGCAACCTTTTTTCCCAATTAAAGATATTCTTAGCTCCAATAGCTTGATTTTGATCACGTCTCCTGACAAGAAAATCTTCAAAATAGCAAAAATCGCAGAGACATCAGTCTACGAGCTAAAGGGGCTGGATTTACTGCACTCCAAAAAGCTCTTCTGCTCTCATGCCTTCAATCCACCAAATCCTCTACCAGAAGTTGCAGATCTGGTAAATGGTTCTTTGATAGCTTGCGATGGATGTTGAAATATAATTTCAACTACTGTGCAGGGACAATGACGGTAGCGCAGTTAATTGCCGAATACGCCATCGTGCAGCAGCAAAACCACCTGTTTTATATCACACCACCTTTTGCCGATTGTGGTATTTGTCAGGAGGGCTCCGCTCAGTGCGACCTGTTGACACGCGTCCACTGTATGTCTCCAAAACCGCCCATCTCCCAGCCGGTAAAGCTCGTGTGAATTGGGCAAGCGATATTCGTCCGATTGCAAGGATGGATGATGACCGTTGATTGAAGTGAAAGATGCATTCAGGCCATAACATGGCGTGATGTGAATGTTTTTGTTTGACCGCCGTAAAAGTCATTAATGAACTTTAATATGGTTCGTAGGATGGTTGGTAAATGTTTTAATTTTATTGTTTTTTTTAACTTATGGAGGTATGGGCAAGTCAACGCATAGTTAAGTTTTTTTTGGTTTTGGTATATGTAATTTTTTTGGTGTTCATTTTGTATGTGCAATAAAAAGGGGAGCACAGCAGTGTGAAACAAAGAAGAAAAACTCGCGGCAACGAATGAAATTTGGGGATTCCTTTTACAGGAGTTATTAGTTGTTCGTTGAAACGAATGAGAATGCGCAGTAGTGCAAATGCAAATTTTTTTTGATTGAATATGAAATGTGAAAAACTGACAGCCTGAATGTAATGAAAAATTTCACACAGGAGTTAAAGAAAAATTTTACACAGCAGTGTAAAACTTTCTGGAGAGCCAGAGTAAATTCTTTTTATGCAGCTGGTGGTGAATCCCTCTATTAAGAGGAAGATGTTTTGTAATGGCAGTTTGTTTTATTAATATATACAAAGTGTTATTTGTGTATGTGTGAACTCTGCTCTTCAGCAAACATTTTTTTTGGTTTCCTGGGAGAAAACAGAGCATTGTTCTCTGTTCTTTTGTGTTTGAAATTACTAGAAATTCCAACATGGTATCAGAGCTGGTCCAGGCTCTTTGAAGGTGTCAAAGAAGCTGAAGGAAGGAGTTTTTTTGTTGTAACAGCTTCTCCAGCAGAGTGAATACTCAGTCAAAGGATCCAAGTATTTCTCAAATTTTTTTGTGTCACTGTTGAAGACAGTCAGTTTTTTTTTAATACGCAGTCAAATATTTGAAGCATAGCTGAGAGTGCAAGGAATGGCCAGCACCAGCACTGGCATGAGTATGTTTAATACTCAGCTCCCACAGTTTAATGGGAAAAACTATGACTATTGGGCAATAACCATGAGAGCCTTGTTTGCCTCACAAGATTTATGGGAACTTGTTGAATATGGGTTTGAAGAACCAGGAGATGAAAATGAGTTTAATAGATTAACTAAGGCAGAGAAAGATTTGTTGAAGAGCAATAGGAAGAAGGATTCAAAAGCCCTTGTATTTTTATATCAAGCAGTGCATGAGAGTGTGTTTCCAAGGATAGCAGCAGCCAAGACATCCAAAGAAGCATGGCAAACTCTCAATACAACCTATTAAGGCATGGAGAAAGTGAAGACAACAAAACTACAGTTGCTGAGGAGAGATTTTGAAAATCTTTGCATGAAGGAGTCAGACAATATTGACTCATTCTTCACACATGTAATTGGACTGGTCACACAGATAAGGACTCATGGAGAAGTTCTTGAAGAAAGGAGGATTGTGGAGAAACTATTGAGGATCCTACCCTTAAAGTTTGATGTGATTGTCACCACCATAGAAGAGACAAAGGATCTCTCAAACTTTTCAGTTGATGAACTTCATGCATCACTGATAACACATGAGCAGAGGTTGAGTAGAAATGAAAACTCATCTCTAGAGAAAGCCTTCAAGACCCAGATGTCCTTTGGAAGAGGAAGAGATCAAGGCAAAGGAAACAAGAGAGGAAGAGGCAGAAGCCAAAACAGAGGTGGAAGAAACAGTCCTGGAAATGATCAAGGAAGAGGCAGCAATCCAAATCAGAACCAAGGCCAAGGCAGCAGTCAACAAAGTGGACAACATCATGCTCAAGGACAAAGGTATGAAAAATCCAATGTCCAATGTTATTATTGTAAAAAATATGGGCATTATCCCAATGAATGTAGGAAGAAGCAGCATGATATGAGTAATAGATCTAGTGCAAATATCACTAGAGAAAATATCAGCCAAGATAATGTACTTTTAGCTTGTATCATGGATGAAACAAACAGTGATGATATATGGTTTCTAGACTCTGGTTGTAGCAACCATATGACAGGAAACATAACCCTATTTTCTGCTTTAGATCAAAATGTGAAATCACAAGTCACACTTGGGACTGATAGTAAAATTTCTGTTATGGGAAAAGGAGAAGTAAAAATATTTACAAAGAAAGGTGAAAAGAAAACCATAGCCGATGTCTATTATGTTTCTGGAATGAAGTGTAACCTCTTAAGTATTGGACAGCTTGTTCAAAAGGGGTACAATGTTTTCTTTGAGAATGATGTATGCACCATCATGGATAGAGCACCCAGCAAAAGATGTATTGCTGAAATGAAGATGACAAGGAATAGGATGTTCCCTCTCAGAATAAAAGTAGATTTGAAAAATAAAGAAGTAATTGCAACAGTTACCCAAGAGGCTTTCCAAAGCGTACCAAAGGATGAAAATTGGTTGTGGCACTTGAGATTTGGACATATCAACTTTGGAGGTCTTAACTTGTTGAGTAGAAAAGGAATGGTAAGATGATTAACATTGATAGTGAAACCGGACAACCTTTGTGAAGGTTGTATCTTGGGGAAACAACACAGAGAAAGTTTTCCATCAGGGAAAAGCATAAGGGAAAAAGCACCCTTAGAAATTGTCCACTCAGACTTATGTGGACCAATGCAAACTCCATCACTAGCAGGCAGCCAATATTTTCTAACATTCATTGATGATTTTACTAGAAAAACTTGGGTTTATTTTCTAAAGAACAAAAGTGAAGTGTTTGAAAAATTTCGAAATTTCAAAGCACTTGTGGAAACCCAAAGCGGGCTGCATATCAAAGTTCTAAGAACTGACAGAGGAGGTGAGTATATCTCCAAGGAATTCCTACAGTTTTGTAAAGAAAATGGAATTCATAAGCAATTTACAGCTAGGTACACCCCGCAACAAAATGGAGTTGCTGAAAGGAAGAACAGGGCAATCATTGATATGGCGAGGAGCATGTTGAAGGCAAAGCATTTGCTAAATGATTATTGGGCTGAAGTTGTACACTGTGCAGTATATATTTTGAATAGGTGTCCTACAAAAGCAGTGATGAACAGAGTGCCAGAAGAAGCATGGAGTGGGAGAAAGCAAGGAGTCACCCACATGAAAGTTTTTGGATGTGTGTCTTATGCACACATTCCAGATCAGCTAAGGAAGAAGTTGGATAGCAAAGGGGAGAAATGTCTTTTCATTGGATACAGTGAAGAATCCAAAGCTTACAGGTGGTATATCCTATCTACCAAAAAGTTTTTTGTGAGCAGAGATGTTCAGTTCATTGAGGAGGAAGTTTGGGATGGAAGCATAGAGAAAACAATGAATGTTAAAAACTGTTTGTCTCATGATGAAGATGATGAGGAGATGGCTGAAATACATCCCCGAACAGCAGTGCCAACACAAGGACAGCAAGGGACACCCTTGAGGAGAAATGAAAGTGCTTCTCCAAGCACACCACAAGGAGGAAATTCAAGTGCTTCTTCAAGCACTTGTACACCAAATGAAAGAGGCAAGAAGTTCAGAAATTTAAGTGATATTTATGAACAAGAGGCATCAAATGAAGGTATGAATTCTTTGTTTGCATTATATTTTCACATTGATGACCCTATTCATTTCGAAGATGCAATTAAAGATAGGAAATGGATAGAAGCTATGGATGAGGAGATCAATGCCATAGAAAGAAACAAGACATAGGATTTGGTTGAATTACCAAAAGGAAAAGAAGACATTGGAATTAAATGGGTCTACAAGACCAAGAGTAATGCTGAAGGCAAAATAGAAAGGCACAAGGCAAGGCCGGTTGTCAAAGGATACAAGCAGCAGTATGGGAGAGACTATGAGGAAACTTTCGCACCAGTTGCTAGAATGGAAACTGTGAGAGCAGTGTTGTCCATAGCAGCACAAAACAAGTGGAAAGTTTACGAAATGGACGTGAAGTCAACATTCCTAAATGGAGTGTTAATGGAAGAGGTTTACATTGAACAACCTCTAGGCTATGAAAAGAAAGGCCAAGAGCACAAAATGTGTAGATTGAAGAAAGCTCTTTATGGGCTGAAGCAAGCACCAAGAGCGTGGTACAGTAGGATAGATTCCTATCTACTGGAAAATGGATTTGAAAAATGTGAGGGAGAACCCACCGTCTACATCAAAGAAAAACATGGTAAAATTTTAATTGTTTTGTTGTATGTTGATGATGTTATTTTCACAGGCAATGATGTTTATCTTATTGAAAACTTCAAAACAGTGATGAAAGATGAATTTGAAATGACTGACATGGGTTTGCTGAGATACTTCTTAGGAATAGAAGTAGATCAAAATGAAAATGGGATTTTTATCTCACAGGCAAAATATGTTAATGAAATGTTGACAAGATTTAACATGCAGGACAACAAGGCAGCAATCACTCCCACAGTGATGGGATTAAAACTCAACAAAGAGGACAACAACAAGGATTTTGATCTTGTACAAGAGCATAGTTGGCAGCCTCATGTATTTAACTGCAACTAGGCCAGATATAATGTTTAATGTTAGTTTAATTTCCAGATTCATGGAGAGGCCAAAAGAAGCACATTGGTAGGCAGCAAAAAGAATTTTGAGGTATGTTAAAGGGACAAAAGGATTTGGCATTTTATATACTACTTCAGAATGTTCAGATTTAGTTGGATACACTGATAGTGATTGCGCTGGAAGTGTAGATGATCGGAAAATCACATACAGTTATGTTTTTCACATGGGTTCAGGAGCCATTTCATGGGCTTCTAAGAAACAACCTATTGTAGCGTTGTCTACAGCAGAGGCTGAATATGTAGCAGCTACAGCATCAGCATGTCAAGCAGTTTGGATGAAAAGAATGTTAAGAAGCTTAGGCCAAGAGCAGGCAAAAGGAACAGTGATTTTTTGTGACAATAGCTCAGCGATTGCATTATCCAAGAATTGAGTGCTTCATAAGAGAACGAAACACATTGACACAAAGTTTCATTACATCAGAGAATTGGTGAACAATGGAGAAATTGTTTTACAACATTGCAGGACTCAGGAACAGGTTGCAGACATTTTGACAAAGTCATTGGACCAGAAAAGCTTTGAATTTTTGAGGAAATGTCTGGGTATGACTGATAACCCAGTAGTTGAAATTAAAGGGGAGTGTTGAAATATAATTTCAACTGCTGTGCAGGAACAATGACGGTAGCGCAGTTAATTACCGAATCCGCCATCGTGCAGCAGCAAAACCACCTGTTTTATATCGCACCACCTTTTGCCGATTGTGGTATTTGTCAGGAGGGCTCCGATCAGTGCGACCTGTTGACACGCGTCCATTGTACGTCTCCAAAACTGCCCATCTCCCGGCCGGTAAAGCTCGTGTGAATTGGGCAAGCGATATTCGTCCGATTGCAAGGATGGATGATGACCGCTGATTGAAGTCAAAGATGCATTCAGGCTTGAACATGACGTGACGTGAATGTTTTTGTTTGACCGCCATAAAAGTCATTAATGAACTTTAATATGGTTCGTAGGATGGTTGGTAAATGTTTTAATTTTATTGTGTTTTTTTTACTTACAGAGGTATGGGCAAGTCAACGCATAGTTAAGTTTTTTTTGGTTTTGGTATATGTAATTTTTTTGGTGTTCATTTTGTATGTGCAATAAAAAGGGGAGCACAGCAGTGTGAAACAAAGAAGAAAAACTCCCGGCCAGCGAATGAAATTTGGGGATTCCTTTTAAAGGAGTTATTAGTTGTTCGTTGAAACGAATCAGAATGAGCAGTAGCGCAAATGCAAATTTAACTTTCTGGAGAGCCAGAGTAAATTCTTTTTATGCGACTAGTGGTGAATCCCTCTATTAAAAGGAAGATGTTTTGTAATGGCAGTGGGTTTTATTAATATATACAAAGTGTTATCTGTGTATGTGTGAACTCTGCTTTTCAGCAAACATTTTTTTTTTGGTTTCCGGGGAGAAAACAGAGCATTGTTCTCTGTTCTTTTGTGTTTGAAATTACCAAAAATTCCAACAATGGATTACCACTATCATTGAAGGTGTTCGGTGCACTTCTCTTTGGTGAAGATGACAGATCTTAATGGCAAGACACATTAAATCGACTAAACCACATGTTACCTACTACTGAGATATATGAGCGACTTAAAATCAGTTATGACTCTCTCAGTTCAAAGGATCAAAAACTTGCTTCTTCACTGGAAAATATATAGATACTGTAATAAAAATATGTGGTTCAGTTGGGCAGCTTCTAAATCTAAAGAATAAGTGTCTCTTGGAACTTGATCGTGAAAATAAGATAAAAATGCATGATCAAATCCGAGATATGGGAAGACATATTGCGGAGGAAGCGACTACTCGACGTTTTTGGCATCAGACGGCCAACAACATCGATGATTTGTTGGAGGGATCCTCATGTGTAAGTGCTGCAATGATTTGTTTGCTAAGAAAGAAAGAAAAGCCTTTGTATAATTTTCGTGAATGAACAGGGAAACATCGAAGTTCGCGGAATTATGATGAATGGTCCCCTCAATTTCAATGAAGACAATACTCGCTTGCTGATGAGTAAGATGTCATGGTACAGAAGATGGAATCCTGAGTTGTTTGGGAACTATCTGAGGCGTCTTTTAGATAATTTCCGTTTTTTGGCATTTTGAATTTGCAACTTGTCTCGGCTGAAGGTGATTATTTGGAATGGATACTTCGGAGGGCCCGAGCACCACAGCTCCAGTGGATCCGCTAGTATAAGTGTACACACTTTTCCCTACCTTCCTGGATACCCATGGAGAATTTAAAAGTTTTGGAAGTGGAAGGAAATAAATTAAGAGTATTGTGGGAACGTGAATCTCAGGTATGTTTATATTTTTTCCTTGAGCGTTCCACTTCATTTTCTAAGTGAAAATCATCATAGACGTTTTTCTGCTGGTTGAAACACAAACACTGCAGGTGCATAGCCAGTTGCGAAAGCTGCACATCTGCGCTCCCCTTTGTCGCTTTCCCAAGTCCATAATGCAGCTGAAGCAGTTGGTAGAGATTGACATAAGGCATGCAGCAAGCAGCATTCAAAACTTTTCCGGAAGAACTATGTGATGTGCATTCCTTGGAACACTTGGTGTTAAGAAACTGCACAGAAATGATCTCGCTTCCTGATTCACTGGGAAATCTAGCAAACCTCCAGGAAATAGATTGGACAAATGCTTCCAGTTTGCAGATGCTTCCAACTTCTTTTGGGAACCTTGCTGGACTGCAATACCTATTTCTGAGAGGTTGCTCAAATTTGACCATCTCCAACGAAGCATCTGGAAATATTAGCACCCTGAAACAGTTAGATCTTAAAGGTTGTAGCAATGTAAGGGAATTGCCTCCCCAAGTGGCACACCAACGGTTCTTGGTACAATTAGATGCGTCTGCAACGCAGTTAAGGGGATTGTCTGGAAACGGAATTGGAGAGCTAGCCAAGATGGATGAGCTGGAGTTAGGAGGGGATCGCTTGTTGGAAATGCTGCCACCTTTGCTTGTTTATCTCAGGAGCTTGAAGACTTTGTTGCTCTTTGATTGCCCGGAATTGAAATGCTTGCCTGAATGCTTTGGACTGTTGACTCGGTTGGAATATTTGAAGATACAGAATTGCCCAGGGTTGAAGTGCTTGCCTGATTCCTTTGGACTGTTGACTCGGTTGACACAGTTGAGTATAGAGGCATGTGGGATAGAATACTTACCTCAAAAGATGAACAGTCTGAACAGAGTGTCCAATGCGCGAGCTTCCATTTAGAAGGGTTGAGGGAGAAACAGAAACAGAGTTGAATACATTGGCCAAATGCATGTTTCATGGAGGTATTTGCCCGAACCTTCGAAGTATTTGCCCTAACCTTCAATATCTTTCGTTATATAGTTGTAAGGAATTAAGGAAAATTGGAAGGCTCTGTGGTCTGCCTGGGCGTGAAAACATAGAGAAGATCTCAGGTGCTGAAGCGTTGATATCATTGGAGGAGTTGCATGTTTATGGATGTGCAAAGATCGAGACAGTAGAAGGGTTGGGGCAGCGTACAAAGCTTAAAATCGTACATCATTTTTATTGCCCTGAGATACGGGAGCTGCCAGGGGTGGAACATGGAAGGTGGACCTTTAGTCTGCATGACTGTCCTAAACTGAAATTCCCTTTGCACAGACAATTCTCTCCGTCGTCTGATGTTTTAGACTTTCAGATTACAGAAAATTCAGGTACCAATAGGATTTGAGAAGGATAATCATCTTTGTAGAGAAGTGTGTAAATTGAAGTAAAATGTTTTATGAATTTGACGATCATTTGCCATATACTTAGTCGTAGATGGACGAGGCTTTATAATCCCGAAAATTATGTTTCCACGGTTAATTAGGAAGAATAGAATGTTTAAAAATATATAGTATTTATGTTGCTTAATATAAGTTAAACACGAAATATTTTTTGAAGAATTTTTCGCTAAAATTATATAGAAAAATTTATTTCGACGGGTTTCGAATCATCCAATGTGGTTTATCCTCAGGACAAGTTGAAAGAGCAGATCTCATTTAGCACATTATATAGAGAGGGCAGAGAGTCCATAACTCAATGGCTAAAAAATAACAACTAGAAATGACATGATAACGACTAGTTTGACCAAAATAAAGGGAAGTTAATAATAATAATAATATTATTATTATTATCAATAATAATTTTTTCTTTTAAAATTAATAATAAGTAAATCAAAAATTAATAATATTTGTTTTTGGTTTTAGGATCCGAATAGAATGTTTAAAAATATAAAGTATTTAGGTTGGTTAATATAAATAAAACCTATAATATTTATTTATGGCTTTAGGATCCGAATAGAATGTTTAAAAATATAGAGTATTTATGTTGGTTAATATAAATAAAACACATAATATTTGTATATGGCTTTAGGATCCGAATAGAATGTTTAAAAGAATAGAGTATTTAGGTTGGTTAATATAAGTAAAACACATAATATTTGTTTATGGTTTTAGGATCTCATGAAACAGATGTTAACCCAATAATTTAATTTAAAAACAATATTATATAAACTAAGGTTATTTACATATAAAGCTAGTATATATTAAATAATAGTAATTAATAATATTTTTTTTTGCCGAAGCAAATGTCGATCTTTTTATTGCATTAATTGGAAAAATGGTTTACACTATAAGTTAAGAATAAAGCCTTTAAGGCTAGCCAATTAGCTTTTCAAGGAAAAGCAAAAGACCCGATGGAAGATCCGCAATCAAATCGATGGCCTAGGTTGACAACGCTTCGACAAGACCTCCGAAGTGTAGCGGGACCCAACCTCCAAGCTGCACGCAAAACCTAGACTGTTGATTAACCTCTGATGAATCCAACAGTGGTGATTAATATCGCACCGCACAAGACGACCCCTCGAGTGAGTGGAGAAGGGCGGTTTCCCAAACCACCTCCCTGCCACGTGGAGGAACCTGATTGTGATCGCTTCGAAAAAGCCAATACCGCTTCCGGTGAAAGAGCGGTGCGATTGGATGAAAACCGCCGGTGAAGCGGTTTATACCTCCACGCCCTAAAGAATAGAAAGTCCCAGCAGCCAAGAGAACTGAGATTTCTCTCACGCTGACAGTTTCTTCTTGCCTGAACCTAGAATCAAGAAAGGAAAAGGAACACTCCTTTAAAGAAGTAATTGTGATTACCAAAACTCTCACCTTGCAGAACTGCGATATTCAACTCATTATCTTCAATTAATCATTTCTTGTCTCATGGGCCCAATAATCATAAATTTCCTTGTCCTCTGCAGCTTGAGCCTCGTAGATAGCTTTTAGCTTGCTAGAAGGCATCTCCTTCCATTTCATGTCTATTCTGCACTCGGAATTAATCACTCCTTGATTGGCCAGAAGATCTACAAGTTTATTGGCTTTCCTTCGAACATGATTGAAGCTAACCGTTCGAAGGCTTTGGAGATGTTTATGGATTCTCTGGTACACTTGTATAAGTCTCCATTGTTTTGAGACCCTTTCGGGCGCTGTTCCATAGCTAATTTTCTTAACTGCATTTATAGAAATCTCTGAATTTGCTTCTATGAGAACATTGGATCTGTGATTGAGATTAAGTAGCTCCAGACATTGTTCCAACGCCATTAATTCAGCCATGTTGTTGGTGGCTTTACCTAAATGGCAGTGAAAAATGAAAATGATTTTTCCTTCTTCATCTCTTAACACCCCTCCATAACCTGCTATCCCCGAGTTTCTTTTTGAAGCCCCATCAATGTTGCATTTTAGATAACCTTTTGGTGGAGGATGTCAGAATTCTTTTTCCCTTTCCAACACTCTAACTTTTTTACTAAGACCCTGGAGGATGATCTCATGAATTCCCAGCTGCTTGAGAGTTCTCAATTCGAGCGCAGTGGGAGGATTCGAGGGGTAACTGTGCATGGTGGTGGAGACGGTCTCCTTAATCTGCTTTAAGATTAATTCCATCAGGCAAAGGGTAGAAGTTTTTTCATCCTTGAAAATTCTTTTATTCCTTTCCTTCCAAACATTCCAGATAATGAAGCTTGGCATCAAGGTCCAGGCCAAATTAAGGATCTCATTCTCTGAAAAGTTTTTTCTCCACTTGTTTAGGGTATTAATGATGCTAACTTTATCTCTGTCAGTCTGTTGAAAAATGATGTTGAAAGAATCCCACAACCAATTGATGTAGGTACAGTTGTTGAGAACATGCTCATTTGTTTCCTCTTGAGCTTCACATAAAGGACATCTAGAGGGTCCCATGACCCCCTTTTCTAAATGTTTTCCCAAGTTAATATTTTTTTGTGATGAACTAACCACATAAACAGTTTGATCTTCATCCATCCTTGGTGGCTCCAAAGTTTTTTCCAGGACTTTGCCTAAACGCAGGGATCAAGGTTAAGGGTAATTCTTTTTGCTTCTTGGATATTAAAGATGCCTTCTTTGTTTTGGCCCCATCTTAACTGATCCTGCCCATCTGTGACCAAGATCTTCCTCTGTTCTAAAATGTTCATGAGTTCTTCAGTATTTGCCTATATGGATTCGTCCCCTCTGCATTCTATTTTCCTCCAGCTTCTCCATTGCTTAGTGTCATGAGGAAGATTCCAGAAATCCCTGACTTTTATAAGTCCTTGGGAATCAGTTTCCTGCTTGAGACTCATAAAGTCCTCCCTTAACAACAATGGTTCTTGTTGTCATTTATCTTCCCAGAAGAGAGCTTGATCTCCTGCTTTGATTTCCCAGAAGCTGTTGTTCTGAACTAGGCTTTTGTTATCCTAGGATTTATTCCAGATGTGAGAGCCTTTTATGTTCCCTGACATTCTAATGAGATCACTCGTTTGCCAAGAGATGGCATATTTTTCCTTCCAGTTTTTAGCCCATTGCGCCCTTGATTCTTTAACCCATCTCCACGAGAGTTTGGCTCCTAAAACATTGCTTAGAATCTCCTGATCGTCTAAGCCTAGGCCTCCATGACTTTTGGGTTTACAAATTTTATCCCAAGAAATGAGGGCCCATTTCTTTCTTGTCTCCTCCTTTCCCCAGAGAAAGTCTCTCTGAATGTTCCTAAGTTGTTGTAAAACCCCTTTGGGAGCTGGCAGGGTTGATAGAAAGAAAATAGGGATGGATTGAAGAACTGCCTTCGTCAAAATCAATTTGCCAGCCAGGTTCAATGCTCTAAAAGTCCATCCATTGATCTTGTCATCAATCTTGTTGAGCACCGGTTCCCAGATACTCTTGTGCATTGTTTTATCCGTAAGGGGGATTCCCAAATACTTTGAAGGGAGGGCCTTCCTTTGGAAGCCCAGAATTTTGGAGATGTTCCTTTGAATAGAAATGTTAGTGTTAAAGAAAAAAACTTTAGATTTGGAGAGATTGACTTCCATACCTGAAGCCAGGGCAAAGTCATTTAAGATCTTTTTGTACGTTGTAGCTTCCTTGACTGTGGGGATACCCTGCAGCATGGTGTCATCCACAACTTGTTGGTGAGTCAAGGCTTGACCATTCTCCATTAATTGAAGGCCCTTGACTTTTCCCAAAGCTTTAGCAATTTTAATGGATTGGCGCAATCCCTCCATCATGAGGATGAAAAGAAAGGGAGAGAGAGGGTCTCCCTGCCTGAGACCTCTGGAAGGAGTGAAGATCTCCGAGGGTGTGCCATTCACTAGAATAGAAAATCTGGGTGAAGTAACCATAGCCATAACCCATCTGATTCAATCATGATCAAACCCAAATGCGAAAGGACCTTTTTGATGTATATCTAGTTCACCTTGTCATATGCTTTTGCAATGTCTAATTGCATGATCATACCAACCTGCTTTTTGCTGGTGAGAGAGTGAACAACCTTGTGGGCTTGAATAATATTATCCAAGATTTGCCTTCCTTCCACATAACTAGACTGTTCCCCAGAAATCAAGGAAGGAAGAAGAGGTTTGAGTCTGTTGGCCAAGATCATAGAAATGATTTTGTAAACAACATTGCATAAAGCAATGGGTTTGAACTTATCTGGAGTCAAGACCGAGTCTTGTTTGGGGATCAGGGAGATGAAAGAGGTGTTGAGGGCTTTCAAAATGGATCTGCTTCTTCTGGATTCCTCAACCACATCCAAAATATCCTGTTTAATAACATTCTAGTAGGCTTTGAAAAAGTCCACGTTAAACCCATCTGGACCTGGAGCTTTGCCATTCTGCATCTCTTTGATCACCATACTGACCTCTATTTCGGTTCTAGTTTGTTCAAGTTAAAGCTATCTTCTCTAGACACCATACTGGGAATAATAATTTCCTTGATGTGATGGTCTTTGTCTAGATTATTTTCCTTTGTGATACCTCTGAAATGTTGCACCATCACAACTTTGATATTTTTGTGGGTAGTCTGAAGCTCCCCATCTTCATTCAATATTGAGGAGATTTTATTGTGCACTTTGTTGGCTATGGTTGAACAGTGGAAAAACCTAGTGTTCCGTTCACCTTCTTTAAGCCATTGAACTCTGGACTTTTGTCTCCAAAACATTTCCTCCTGATTGCATAAATTTTCCCACTCAAGGTTGAGTTTTTCAGCTTGCTCACTTTTGGATTTTTCAAAACCTTCTACGATCATTGCTTGGTTTAGTTCTTGCAATTTGATCTCTACTGATTTTTTGTTTGCAAAAATGTTACCAAAATCCTTCTTGTTCCACTCTTTGAGTTTGATTTTTATGTGCTTTAGCCTTTTATGAAGGAGGAACATTTTGGAGCCCTGTATTTGTAGATCTTCGAACCACCATTCTTCAATGTTACTGATGAAATCTAGGTGGGAGAGCCAGATATTTTCAAATCTGAAGGGTCTGTTTTTGGGAACATCAATTCCCATAATTTCTAATTGAATCGGCCAGTGGTTAGAGCCTCCAAAAGGGAGAACACTTTCAGATATTTCTGAATTTGTGAGCAGCAACTTCTCGGAGATTAAAATTCTGTCTAACTTGGAGGCAACCTGAGCATTACCTCCTCTTTTGTTATTCCAAGTAAAAAGACCATTGTGCATTTCAGAGTAAACCATCTTCATGTCTTCTGTGAAAGAATTGAATCCTACTGAATCTCTATTGAGGATTCTAGTGCCTCCTTTTTTTTCCGACAAATATTTAATCATATTAAAGTCTCTTCTAATGACCCAAGGGATTTCTTTATGCCTGCTTCTGAGATCTACCAGGGAGTTTAGAAAACCAAGCTTCTCATCTATTCTCTAAGGACCATAGATATTCGTAACCAGGAAGGTATCAGACATCCCTATTGGTTGAATGATAGCTGAGAGGTAATTTCTCATTGCCTCCGCATCTACGATGATGACCTTTTGGGGGTTCCAAAGAGTAAGAATGCCCCCCGATGTGTTTTCTACTTTAATTTCTAGAAACTCAAATTTACTGAGCCATTTGTTATGGATTTGTTTAATCTTTTGAATGGAACATTTTGTTTCTTGAATGAAGATTATGTCCGGCATCGCTAATTTCATTATGTTATTTAGCATTCTCTGTTTTCTTTTACTACCTAGACCTCTGATATTCCATGATATGAACTTCATAGTTAAAGATTTGTGAAGGAGTAACTGGTTAGATTTTTCATCTTACCTGAATCTATCATTAGCTTTCCACACTCCATGAGAAGCTCATTTTTCTTTTTCCTGCCTCTCTTCTTTCCTGGATTTCTGGTGGCTAATCCTGGATTTAATTTCATTGTTTTCACCCCTCTGTGCTCCTGTTTGTGGAGGCTTTTACCTTTCTCCTGTCCTTGCTCCTGAGTTTTCCATAAAAGCATCTGCTGTATTCTGTTGCATTCATCTTGGGGCAGAGAATCTATTCCTCCTTTGGTTCCTTGCAACAGGAATCCTTCCAGGTCCAAGTTTTTCTTGTCGAGGATTTCTTGTAGTTCGTGCTCTTCCGAATCTGTTTCACTTTGAGTCATTTCCTGGTCCATTTTCATTTCTATTTCACTTCTCATTGTTTCTTTTGGAGAGTCAATGGTCAAATAGTGATTTAAGTCCTCTTTTTTTCCTTGTTCTTTAGCATCTTCCTCCTGATCTTGATTTTATTTTGCGATTTCCTCAGGTTCTTCTAGCACTTTAAACTTGTTCTGATTGCCTTTTTGCCCCTCAGTATATTGTTGTTTTGATCCCTTTCCCCCCCTTCCTTTACTGGCCACTTTTTGAAAGTTTTCGGTGTCCTTCGTTGTAATGAGTTTTTCTTTGTTATCTTCTTTGCTGAGAGGGAAATCTCTTAACAAATGCCCATGTTCATGACATATTTGGCATCTAAAGGGTATATGCTCGTAGTCTACCGCCTGCACCCACTCCTCATCCAAAACTTCCAGGATAACTTCATCCGAAAGTGCTCCTAATAGATCCATTTCTACACAGACTCTAGCAAAGGAGGTGTATTTTCCCCTTCTTGTGGCTTCAACAACTTTGATATAGCATCCTAGTTTATTACCAATGGCAACCAGCGATTCAGCTTGCCAATAATCAAGAGGTAGAGAGTAGAGCCTTACCCACACAGGAACCGATGAGAAAGTCTCCCTCTCTGGGACAAAGTACATTATCCAAGGTCTCATATAGAGACCTGCTGTAGCAAAAAAATAGGGTCCTCCTTCGAATATTTTGTCTTTATCCTTGATACTGGAGAACACTACTATGAAGAATCCTTTTGACCCAAGATGTAGTTCAATGCTTCCTTTAGGCTTCCAATGATACTTGATCCACATTTGTAAAGCCTTTTCAGTGGGCCATAGTCCCATGAATTTACAGATGATTGCGTAGGTTCCCATATGTTCCCTGTGATCCTGCAGAGACGGATCATTTAAAATAACTCGGGGAGTGATCTCTGCATTTGGTTTACAAAGTCCTTTTAATTTTTTATCTCTTGAACCCAGACTTTTGTCTTCTTTCTCTTTGTCCTTTGTGAAACTATTTTCTTTTATCCTGGTCCGATTTGTTTCCTTTTCATCTTCCCTGATTCTATGGTTCTTATTGCTTTTATTGTTACCAGTTGGTCTCTTACTTCCACTCGCTATTGCATCTTTGAAGGACAGATCCGAGCTCCCTCCCCTGCCACTCTCCATACGAGTCGAACTTCGGTTGCTGAGGAACCCTGGCCGCCACGTTTCTCTGCTCCGCTCCGCCCCTATCTTCACCTATTCAAGATCTCTCTTCTCATATACAAAGTTAAGTCCAATAGTAATTAATAATATTAATCAAGAGTAAAATAATATAAAAAAATAGTAATATTAATTATTATTAATGTGAAATATTAATAATGGCAAATTAACAATAAAATATTTAGAAATTACTAATAAATTTAAACTAAATTGTATAAAAAAGCATAACAACATATTGAAATGAAAAAATTATAAAGATTATTTAATACACATTATTAACAGAGATTGTAATAATTCAACAATTTTATTGATAATATTTACATCTAAATTCATTTATATAACAATAAATTAATATGATGAGCGTTGTATATTGTTGGTTGAATATATTGTCAGCAAAGTGGGAAGTAAGCTCTAGAGCAATGTTATTTTCTTTCAAGGATTATATTTGTTATGGATCTCATATTCATTTTTTTTATAAAATAATTCTACTATTAGTGTCTACTGTTGTTTGATAATAGAACTTAGGCTAAAAATAAAACCCTAATTTTCCCTACTATATCACAAAAAACTAGACTTACCAAATGGGAAAAATAAAAGGCTATGTTCATACAAATATGCTCTTGCAACAACCAAACTAAAATGTTTGTTGACATTGACCTACTCATCATCCAACCAATTGATCATCCCACTAGAAATACCCTAGCCAAATTGAGATGATCAAAATCCCTCGACACAATCATTAGATAGTAAATTTAAAGTGTCTTGAAATAACTATCACCACGTGCAAGAAACTTTTAGTAGAAATTTAAGCTAAGATAGAAATATAAGAAAATATCATAACTTACCACTTTTATTTAATTCATAAATCTTCATATAGATTAAATTTGATTTTACATAGAATCCCAGGAAATAAATAAAACTTGGGCCAAAGAATACCACATAATACATAAATCTAAGCCCCCAGAAAATTTCTCAACATTACCCAAACAACTTTGTTCTTGTGAGGTTTATGGGTGCGGTTGGAGCCCCATAACCACATACACAGTGTGCAAAGGGTGCAGTTGGGGTGTTAAGCTTATGAAAAAGTAGCTCTAGCTTAGGATCTAATCATGAGAGGTTGTGGAATGATGTTTGGGTGGTCCAGTGCTCTTGAGAGGCATCATAAAGTTTTTGGTTGTAGGCCCCACTTCCATGACTGGATCTTGGATGTTGGGTATTTTCATAGTAACACTCAACTCATGTTTACCATCGAGAGCTTGTAAAATTGGGTAAATGTGGGAGGGATCATTTATAGTGTGGTATAAGAGCTTGTTTCATTCTCTTTGGGTGATATTTGATACCACAAGGTGGTATTAGAGCTTCTAGGTTCAAACAGTTGGATAAGATGGGTTTAATGAATATTGTTATGCATGCATTGTGATTGTTATGGTTATCATCCATGTGGTTATTATTGTAGTTTTGTGTCATCATGCATGACGTTGATATATATATATAATATATATATATATATATATATCATGCTAATCTGAATTGATTTGTGCAGATGAGAAATCCTCCTTTGAAATACATTGAGGTATGATTTTGATTATTTTTCTATTTGGGTTATCTAACATGGCTTGTTTGCAGGAAAGAGAAGGCCAAAGATGAATAGTATGATAGTGGACTACAATTCACATGATTTCCCTTACAGGCCTGATGTAAATTACATGGAATGGAAAAATTCAGTTGAGCAACAAGGACAAGAGAAATCTCCTAATCTAGTAGATACATTAAGGAGTCTAATGGCAAATATCAGAAGTTGAAAGGCAGATAATAACAGGTTGATTGAGGAATGAGATAGGCTTGATATAGTGAAGGAAAAGTAAGAAGAAGTTGATTAAGTGATTCTACAGAGCCTTTCATAGTTGCAGAAGTAAGGACAAATGGGGACCAATCATGGAGATAGGCAGGAGGAGAAGACTAATGGGGCAGATGGTAGTAGGTCTTAGAGGAGACACATGTTGGACACGGAGGATACAATGAAGAGTGGTATATTCTTGGATACACCCGACAAGAGGATTGGTATGCATGGGTTTTATTCTAGTTCTTCTTCCAAGGGACATCATCGTCATCACTTCCAACACCATAGCAGCATATCAAGAAAGTCAAGCTTCCTACATTTGATGGAGAGATGAATAAATCAGAAGATGTAGAAGCATGGCTACTTGGGATGAATAATTTCTTCAGATTACATGACTATTTAGAGAACATAAAATCCAATATAGCCATCTTTAGTCTCAAAGGGAAAGCATATATCTGGTGGGAAGATGTGAAAAATGTTAGTAGCGTTAGAGAAGAATCGCTGATTTGGGATGAATTTGAGAGAGTCTTCAAGAAGAAGTACCTATCCAAAAGATACTATGATGACAGAGCTAAGGGTTTCTATGAGTTGAATATAGGTTATATGACAAAGGATGAGTACACTAGTAGGTTCTTGGAGTTGTCGAGGTATGTGCCTTATCTCAAGGATGAAAAGGTGAAGATTCAAAGGTTCATCAGTGGGTTGCCAATAACATTCAAAGACTAGATTGAGTTTGATGAGCCCATGTCATTGGAGGAAGTCATCAAGAAATTGAAGCATTGTTATGAGTAGTCAAAGAACAAGCCTAAGTTCAAGTGTGACTAGTAAGGGAATGAGAAAACTAAGGGAAAGTGGCCTAAGAAGTGAGGAATATCTTAGGATGCAGGTGAGAAAGAAAATGTGGCTCCTTATAAGAAGTTTAATGCAACTGAGAAAGGACATGGATCTCAGCCTAGAGAGTAGCAAAATAAAGGTAACAATAGGGGATCATTGCAGTGTTGGATTTGTGGCAAAGACCGTCAAAAGAAGGATTTTTCATTGTACTAGAATGGAAGGCCTCAGATCTATAGTTCTCAGGAGGCACAGACAGTTGGGGATGCTGGTCAGAGAATTCCTCGAATTTATGCAACCCTTGAAAACATGCATAAAAATGATTAGGAATCCATTATTGAGATGGAAGTTAAGCTTTGTGATCAAGTTGTTTCCATTTTGATTGATCCTAGGTATAATTGTAGCTATGTTAGCCCTGACTTGGTGGATCAGTGTCATTTGAGTAAAGAAGTGCATGCGAAATATTGGTTGGTGCAGTTGGCTACACGGACTAAGGGAAGATTTCACCACTAGGTGAGATTTTGTGCATTTGAGCTTAATGGTATGCCTACATCAGCACATCTAAATGTTCTTCCTTTGGGTTTGTATCACATGCTTTTGGGCATGGATTGGTTGTTTACTCAAAATACCAGGGTAGATTGCTATGAGAAAGCCATTGAGTGTCTGGACGATGATGGAGAAAGGGGAATATTGTAGTGAAAGAAGAAGCTGACAACAGTGAGAATGGTTATAATGATGCATGCTGAGTGCAGTCGCAGGAAGGGGTCTGTATTGTTTGTAGTTCATGTTTGCAGTGATAAAGGGAAGGATGTTGAGATGAGGAAGTCCTTAAGAGACATCATTTTTTGTAGTAGTTTCAAGATGTGTTTCCTGCAGAGATTCTGCCTCATAGGGAAGTGAATTTCCCTTTTGAGTTGATACCAGGAGAAGCACCAACATCAAAGGAACCTTATAGGATGAACACTATAGAGTTGGTGGAATTGAATTTGCAGGTTAAGGAAATGCTTGATAAGGCATACATAAGGCCAAGTGTGTCGCCTTAGGGTGCATCAATGTTGTTTGTAGAGAAGAAGAATGGTACTCCCATATTGTGCATTTATTACAGGAAGCTAAACAAGGTGACCATCAAGAATTGGTACCCATTTTCGCGGATTGATGATTTGTTTGATCACCTGAAGGGAGCAATAGTGTTTTCAAATATTGATTTGAGATCATGATATCATTAGGTGTGAATTAAATAATAATACATCTACAAGACTTCATTTTGAACGAGGTATGAGAATTATGAGTTTGTGGTGGTTCCTTTTGGTCTCAATAATTCTCCAACCATTTTCATGTGTTTAATGAGCAGTGTGTTGCATCCTTACCTGGACAAGTTTGTGATAGTGTTTATTGATGATATATTGGTATATTCTAAGAATGATGAAGAGCATGCAGAGCACTTGGCAGTAATGTTGAGATTGTTGAGAGACATCAATTGTATGCCAAGCTCGAGAAGTGTGGTTTCTTCAAGTCTTAGATTCATTACATGTTGTTTCCAAGGAGGGGATAGAAATGGACCCAGAAAAAATTAAAGTTATCATGGAGTGGCCTACTCCTAGGAATGTGGATGAGGTTAAATCATCCATGGGACTAACATGTTATTGCAGGTGGTTCATTAAGAAATTCTCAAGGATTGGATATCCTATCAAATCCTTGCAGAGAAAAGTGAAGAACTTTGAATGGAAATAGCATTGTGAAACTAGCTTTGAGCAATTGAAGAATTTGCTTACAAATATTCCAATCTTGAAGATTTCTTATCCTGATAAGGAGTTTGTAGTTTGGACAGATGCTTGTAAGAAAGGACTTGGTGGAGTCCTGATGCAGGAAGATCAGGTGGTATGCTATGAGTTAAGGAAGTTGAATAAACACGAGCAGAAATATGTGACTCATGATCTTGAGTTGGCAACTATTATTCATGGATTCAAGATGTGGAGACATCATCTCCTTAGTAGGAGGTTTGTTATGATGAGTGATCATAGTGGACTGAAGTACTTGTTTGACCAACCTAATATGGATGCTAGGAAAGTGTTGTGTTATGCAACAACCCCCCCATTTATTTGCCTTAAAACTTAGGTGATTATTGTACAAATAAATGGGCACACTTAAAAAATTAAAAAACATAAGAATACAAGTTTAATTTGAAGATTTTCTTAGGAATAAATTTGATTTTCTTAATAAAACCTCATTAAAGATTGAATGACCAAACAAGGCCACTTTAAAGGAAAATATGACAATATCACATATCGCAAAGTATCAAGAGTATAAAAGTTCATCTACTGAGTCGAGACTTGCGATTGCGATAAAGGATAGCCCTCGAAAACCCAAACATATTCACTATTTATTAAAATCTTAAAGTATTAATAAGAATTCCTTACGACAGAAGCTTCTTGCATCGTAATCCCACAATAAACATGCAATATATCATTAAAATACAATTGCATCTGGATGTATCACAAGAATGTTAATATTCTATGCTCGTATCATTCCAAATGGTTCCAATTGCGATAAAGCTATTCATTAAAGAAAAGTGCCCAAGGAAATTATAAAGCTTAAACAAAAGCTCTCCTTAAATATAAACCTAAGGGCCTGCTACACTGCCACATAACTCACCGCAATCACAAATCGCTAAAAACTTTTTGCAATATCTAATCTCCCCTGTCCTAAAATCGCTGATTGCGATATTGCAATAATGCAATTATCGAAATCACAAATCCCCCATGGTTAACTCGCCGATACGATGATATCGTTATTGCATATCGGCAAAGCACTTAAAGAATGAACTTTTTTTATCATCCAAAGAAATATTGCGATGTGATATATTAATGAATAATAAATAAACCATATAGAGCCATGATTTCAGTTAATTAATGGGTTTTAATGATATTTATGGTTTCAAGGCCCAAGGAGATTTGGTGACCTCTTCTGATTGATTTTCATTAAAACCTCCCTTTCTGTCATTTCAAAAGCTTTATGTGTTCGCATGATTTTATGTTTAACTCCTATTTGTTCTTCATTCACTCTATATTCTCTGTATTGCAGTATTTCTCCCAAAAGAGAATTTGCAGCAAAATGATTAAGTCTAAAAAAGGAAAGAAGTTTGGAGAAGCCGCTCAATCCTCTATGTCTGTTGTAACATAAATGCCTCCATTATTCTCAAACACAACATGCACTATTGATACTAGCACTTCCTCATGGGAAGTTATGTACAATCTGCTGGAAAACGAGGGTCTAAGAATAACTGAAACCAAAGCAACAACAGATGCTACCATGTCTTCTGAGGCTTCTTACTTTAAAGCTACAAGTTATTTCTTGCATAGAATTGCTGCTAGGCCAAAGATTTTACCATAAACTGATATGGGAAAATGGATAATAAACAACATTAACAATTCATACCGTTATTGGTTCCTTCACAACATGATACCTGAAGAGGATGTATCATATACCAAACCCACATAAGGTATATGATAAAGCCTTCCTCAAGAATTTCACGAAGGAGAATGAGGAACCATTAGACCCAATTCAGCAATGGAGGTCTAGTTCAAGCAAGTTCAAACAAGAGAAATCGGGTATGTATCCTATAGCATCTCTCATTGCTCCCTACTCTTGTGTCGCAACTATGATGTGTAGATTATTTGGGCATGCCGATATAACCAAGTTTTATGTTGAGTGGGTTCCCCTAATAGATGCAATAGTAAACTCTTTTATAATGGACTGGGGTACCATTTTTCTAATAACCTTATCATGTAAATTTGGGAATATAGGTGTTGAAGCCTCAAAATTCACTACAACAGCATTGGGGGTGAACACCTTGTTAAGGGATAAAGTCCCCTAGGGATTTGGGTCAGAATCCTAGCAGAGTAGGAGTAATCCACAAGAAGAAATAAGCAAATAACTTAGGTGAAATTCTTAAACGAGTAAACTATGTGAGGAAGTACATACTTGGGGATCCTTCGTTTGGGTAGTTCCAGCCACAGTTCAAACCCTTTGCAACTCCTCACGATCTTTGAAGCTACAAAACAACCAATTCAAAGACACACAATAGCCTATAGATAAAGCATTATAGTGAAATCAACTTTATAGCATATAAGTAGATGATTAGTTATACATTGAAATAATCATTCATACATAAACCAGAACAATAACATGAGATGCATGAACAAAGTTGATATCAGGAACAAGACAATGTTTCTTTTATTGAAGATAACTATAATCAAAACATAGAAAGAGTTCACCTAAGTCTTCCTCTTCTGGCTCCAAGCGGAACCATCCTCCAGGGCCGTCCAGTCTCGGTCTTCAAAAGGCTCCTTCCATAACCAACACAAGGATATCTCCCACAAGTGAAACGATATCAACTGTCAAGGAAACAAGGGTTTCCTGAACTTAGGGAAGTGCTTGAACCAAAGGGATCTTCAAACTTGATCAGGGGATAATCTCAGTAGAGTAATTCTCAATTTTATCTCCTTCTTAAGGCCTTCCCATTGAAGTCTTTTTATACTTCTCCCAAAGTAGTTTTTTAGTTGGGAAACAGTTGGGCCACGAGCACTAATAGGTAATCAACAGGTAAAACCTATGATCAACACCCATAATTAAGGAAATTTAACTTTTTTAAGTGTTTTAAGACATATATGCGGGTTGGGTATAGACTGACCCGTGTGTACATGTGTTTAATACAAGGCAAAGTCGCGTACAGGGAGTAAAACACTGTTTTTTGAATATTTGGACCAAGTCTGGAAGGAGGGGTTTCCCTAGGCTATAAACCAAGCATCACAAATACATAAGGTGGTATTTGGAGCTATAACACACCAGTTCGGGCCTTAAAGCAACTCCTTTTTTGTTTGGAATGATGGTCCCGACTGGTTTAACTAGGTTCAGTTACCTTCTCTCAATCTCCAAATGGCATAAAATATGAATTTCATTCACCAATGGAGAAGAGACATCAAATCAAATCTCTTGTTGATCAGGCAAAAAAGTGATCCTTAAGCTGATCTGGGGCTTAGCCAAGCCACAACTAAAGTTTGCCTCTTTTTGAAGAATGTAAAATTAAATCTATATGAAAAATTATCCTAAAATGCAAGCACAAGGAACTAAATCCTAATCCTATCACAATTAAGCATATATAGATCTAATCCAACTAAGAGAAAGATATTTAAATGATTGAGATTTAACTATGTTTGGCTTATAATGAATATCAAGTTAACGAAATAGTTCAATTAATTGACATTATGAATACCAACTCACATTCTATTAAGAGACCTCTTGACTGAAATAATCAACCAACAAAATTTAGGAAGTAGTTCACAAAATGATATTGATTGTTAAATCAGTAATTCGAATAATTAAACAATAATATGAGGAAATAGTTCACAACATATCACTTTTTTTAAAATCAGTATTAAAAGATAGATTTCTGAGTAAATAGTTACTTAGAAATCAGAATTCAACCCATAAGAGTAGAGATAAATAATAACATATAATTGAGGCACATTATTCATATCAACAATAGTGCACAAATATGAATAATATGACACATTCCTGCTATCATAAAATGAAACTAGTATTAAAAAAATAGTATTATAAATGCGAATTTATTGAATCGGTTTCCCTACTCTGGTCTCCAACAGTCTTCTACAATGCTTGAACTTCTGCTGTTAAAACAAGAACTATAATAGTGCTAGCTCTGTTCTCCATACATAATTCAGAAAGAAAAAGAAAAATCCTCAATAATCCCCAGATATGAAATTTTCTCTCTTCTCACCTGCAACTCTAAATCCCTATTACAGTAGTGCCTTTAGAATTCTAGAATTGCAAAGGAGAGACTCTCTTAATACATTCTACAATCTATTATTTATAATATTTACAAAAAGAATTCTCAACAAGAAAGTTTGCTGAAGAATAAACCTGCTTCATCAATTTTCATTGGCTCAAAATTATATTCTTATATTGTTGGAGCATTCTCATTTACTGAGATCTTCTTTTCTTCATATCTTCAACTATTTTTATGCAAAAACAAATCAAAACAAAATTAGAATGCCAAAATAAAATCAAAATACTAAATCTGGATTTAAAACAAATCCAATCAAAACTTTAATTACATAATTAAAATAAAAGGAATAAGAGATTTCTATTGATGCCTGCGAATATTTGATTGGCCAAGGAGAACATAGGTGAATGAACTTGCACTCAGAAAAAGTCATGGGCAAATGAGAATGCATAAAATTAAACTCAGAAAATTAGTTTTATTAAAAATTTGGATCTTGATCTTCTGTTGGATTTTAGGTCCAATAAATGATCAAATCTGACAATTAAACCACTTTAGAAATGTTCTCCATTATTTTATATTTTCAATGAGCCATCGTGGACCTCATTTGACCAAGTAAAACTCCATTTATGAGCTTCCAAATTTGGTATATTAAAATTGTCAGAATTTTGGAATTTTCTGTTGCTTAGGCTAAAATCCAAAATTTTAGATTAAAGTCAAATCCTAAATTAGACTATAATTATTAATTAAT
>APFE030084589.1:167555-191737 GCA_000404065.3 Pinus taeda
TAAACCAATCCTTCTAATCAGTTTACTAGCCTAATATCAGTGTTACCTTATTGGTCATCTTATCCATTGAAGATTTTACGAGATAGACCGGAGAGAGCCTTCTCCTGCCCCGTAGGGCTAGCTACGAGGCTAAAAGGTTTGATGTTGCCTTGAGGTTTGCCTTTTTCAGCCTAAGGTGAAATTTCAAGCGTTAACAGGTAGATCAAGTGAATTTTTATTTTATTTTTTTCCAAAATGAATCCACAAGGAGTAACTCATCTCACAATAGAAAGATTCAAGGTATGGCAAGATAAGGTGAAATCTTTACTATTATCTCATGGATCTGACTTTTGGAAACTTTTTTGTCAAGGATGTGGTAATTATCTGTATGTGAAACTTGAAGATTTATTAACAATTTGAAAGTTACATTTTTATGTGTTTTGGGTAGAGGATCATCTTACTAAACACATAAACAAGTAAATTTAAACCAAATTATACAACCAAATAGAGGCAATTAAGCATAACTGAAACACATAAGACAACAAATAATAAAGGAGTTCACCCATCTCTTGGGCTACATCTGTTGGTCCAACATCCAATGTTGGGCCTCTTCCATTATGCTCAAAAACATGTGTTTACATAGAGTTATAGTGCTCAAAATTCTAAAACAATAACTCCAATGGCTCTAGAACATTCAAAAACCCTTGTTTTGACTCTTTTTGCTCTTCATTTGGCCAAAAATTGACTGATTTATGTTTCCCTCAAGCTTTTTGGCTATTTGTTCTACAAAACTCACCATCTGGCTAACAGTTCCACAATTTTTGCCCTTGCTGGCACATGGGGCAACAATTTTGCCCCACACTAGCAAGATTCCTACCACACTGAGGGCAAATTGTTGCTTCATTAAATTTCCTTTATTAGCCATCAAATGGTTCTAGGTGCGCCACATAGTGGGATTCCCGTCATTGGTTTTAGGGTTTCATTTCTACACACTGGTGGTCTTATGGGTAGTTATATGACTTGGGGATGGCCTCCTCCATTCTTTTGCTCAGTCATATGACTATGGTTGTGATTGTGGGAAATTCGTGGGGGTTGGGCATAGGTCGGGCTACGCCCTAGCCCCTTTCCCATGCTCCTATGGTGCAGGGGTGGCCAAGGGCTAGGGCTTAGTGCCGCCCCAAACCCAATAATGCGCCATAACTCAACTTTAAATATAACTGAATCATAATGTTTAAACAAGTAATAAATAGGTGCGGTGGTGAGGACCTTTGTTAGTTGGAACGAGGTCATGTGTTCGATCCTGCGGAGGTGAAATTCAGTCTTCAACCCAATTTTGGCCACTCTAATAAGGCCACATGGAAGCCACTGGTTGGCCCATGTGGTGCTCCCTCATTGTCCACATCACCAAAACATAAGCCAATGAAAATTCACCAAATACATCTCTGCTGCACCAAGTGTCAAAAGGTGATTGGTGCCCCGTCAGCAGGCCCAGTCAGTTGTACGAACTGCTGACTGGGCAATCCTACAAACTACCTTTTTGAAATTTTAGTTGTTTCCACAAATTAATAGATGATGTTTCTAGGAGCATATGGTGTCTGTTTTGAACAACACGACTTCCATTGGATTTAGATCACCGAGATATATCCAGTCATTCAGGCTTCGAGCTCTGCCACACACTTTCATTTTTGAGCATATTTTTGATCCATCGGATTAGGTAAGGATCCAATTTCATCTTGTGTATTGTATCAGGATGCTCTATCGAGATGCATAATGCATAATAATCTCTATAATGTAGATGTGGAGAAAATAAGTGATTTAAAATATTCTAAAGAAATACAAGACATAATAGAGATCCTATTTGGTGGTGATAGTAGCAACAATAATGGAGAGCTAGATAAGAGAAGGAAAAATAAAAGAAATAAGAAGGGCTCAAAGAAGGAAGAGACTTAGCCTAAAGGAAAAATTCGTCCTATTGTGAATGGTGCAGTAGATGAGAGTGACAAATCAAAAAGTGAAGCTGCATCTGAACTAGTTGTGGTATAAGAAATCAGATCAAAAGGTAAAAGTATGAATGATTTACTTTTGAATTATGATTTTAACAAATCTAACGATTCACATATTGAAGAAGACTTAATTATTAATTGCTTCTTAAGGCAGAATATGAGCTGGAAATAGTAGTAATTGAAAAAAAAAAAAATTGAAGTGAGTACACTAATAACTACATTTAGTGATCGAATATTTTGCAGATCTTTGATGAAAAAGCAAATGCACTTAGAGAGGAGATCCTTAGCTTGAAGATTTATTTGCAGGAGGCCAAAAGAATAAAGGATGTGTTGATAAATCAGCTAAAGGAGAAAGAAGGTTGAGTTGAAGACTTGGAAAGTGAAGTGATCTCCATGAGGAAATAGTTGGAGAAGAGGAATGATCAACTGAAGCATGATAATAGCACTAATCTCTTGGACAATATGCTTCAAGATCAAGATGTCATCTAAATACACCACCATGAATGCATTGTTGAAGGGTCACAAGATGTCATCCATCAATCTCATGAAGGTTGAGGGGGTATTCGTCAACTTGAAAGGCATGACCAACCATTCGAAAAGGCCCTCCTTGAATTTGAAGGCAGTATTCCACACATCGGAGGGTTCGATAAGAACCTGGTGATAACCAGAATTCAAGTCAATCTTGTTGAAATATTTGCCCCCCTTGAGCTAGTCCAGAAGGTCATCAATCCATGGGATTTGGTAACTATTTCGGACAGTTATCTTTTTCAACGCTTGATAGTCAATATAGAGTCTCCAGATCTCGTCCTTCTTCTGTACCAATACAATTGGGCTCCCACAAGGTGATGAGCTTGGTATGATGTGCCCTTTCTGAAACAAATCCTAGATCTACCTCTTGATCTCATCATTCTCTAAAAAAGAGCATCGATAGATCGGTCCATTGGCTAGCAGAATGCCTGGGGCCAAATCAATGGAGTGCTTGACCTTACATTGCATAGGTACCCATGTAGGTGAGGCGAAAATGTCTCTATACTCCTCCACGATGTTGTCCATCTATTGTTTTTGTGCGGATGAGCCATGTATAGAAGCCATGACCACAACCTTATTCTTTCCTTGAGGGTGAATCATAAGGAAAACAAATTTCTTGGTCTGGGAAATGATCTTACTACATTGCTTTACAATGATCAAAGAGATGGCGGTAGGCAACGCTACCTCTAGTATCTTGTACAACTTATTGTCCAAAGTAATAATCACAAGCGAAGTCTAGACTCATATACAGCATGTCACTTCCACAAGTATGGTTTTCCTAATAATACATCACAAAGTTCAAGAGGAGCAACATCACAAAGTACCTCATCTGTGAAGGCCTTGACATTGTAGGGAAGGCGAAATTGTTGGCTAGAGCGAAGATTTCATCCTTGGTGAAGCCACCTAGTGGTGTACGCTTGCAGATGTGTTGTCGTTGATAGGCCCAGCCGCTTTATAGCCTTTTCTAAAGTGAGGTTCTTTTGGCTCCTGCTGTCAACAATTAACTGTAGCGGAGAACCTTTCACCCACATCTGTTAGTGGAAGAGGTGTTCTCCCTCCTTTGGGTCTTCATGCTCATTCTTCTAGATTTTGGTGGTGGCCACAATGGCATTAGGCTCAGTGTCAACGATCTACTTCCCTTTTTCGTTCCCCTTTTTAGGTTGTGAGTCAGAGTCGAAACATGCATCTAATTCAGAAGCCTTTAGCTCAGCCACCAGTGACTACTTGGCCCAACACTCACTTGTGTTGTGAATGGAGATCTTATGGAACTCATACCATTTTCTCGTGTCCTTCTTTTTCTTCATGGTGTTGTTCTTTGCTTGTGGCTTCGGCCGGATGTCCTGGGTCGCCCCGCCTTGGCTTTGGCCTTTTATCTATTTTTTGGGGGTGTCGTTTCCTTGCTTCGGATTTGCATATCCAAAGTCTCTCTTCTTATTTAAACTTCTTCTCAATCTTGACAGTGTATCAATATGTCATGTTGAGCGGGGAGATGTCCAGGAACTCCATCTCATCCTGAATGTACTTGTGTAGACAGTCGTGGTACTTGAGTACCAAATGCTGCTCAGGATCCTTGATACCCAACTTAGTGCGGAGGGTATGGAAAATATTTGTGAACTTCAGCACATATTGGTCCCTTCCCTGTCGTAACATGGTCCACTTTGTGTATTTATCTTCATAGCTCCTGATAGGGTAATATTTTTCATTGATGGCATCTCGTAAAGAATCCCAAGTGGGTGCAGCTTAAAATAGTGAGGATTCCCTCTCGTCCTTTTGTTCACAGTATATTTCCCTCCAGTCCTTGATGTGTTGGGCGGCTTTGAGAAGTGTAAAAGTAATCATTTCCAAATTGAAAAAGTCATGAACTGAAAAATATCGTTCCAATAGATTCAACCATTTATCTATGGTGTCTCCATCTATTTGGCCCTCAAATATTTGAATATCGAAGTTAAATTGTACTTTAAAAGGAGTGGTGCCTCTAGAGTGGTTGTTGGATGAAGATGCGTCACTTGTGGGTAGCCATCGAAGGATCTAGGAAAAGTTATCCATCATCGTGTTCCTCTGTCACTCGAGGGCTTCCTCGAGCAATATTTTGAAAGTATCTCATGCCCCCTCATCTTTCTTTTCTTCTGCCATGGGAGGTCGTCGAGGTTTGTGAGGTTGGCCTTGCAAAGATTCAACCAAATCAGGCCCTAACTCCTTATACCCTGAACTTGTTGGGGACATGCAAAGAAAAACAAGAAAGAGAAAAACGCTATGATACCACTAGTCTGAACTTAAACAGGAATGAAAAAAATTACAAATATAACCATAAATACATAAATGCATCAGAAATAACACTTCATTTCATTAATATCATAATACTGGAATATGCTTACAAACAGAATGGAAATAAACTAGCTCGAGCGATTGTAGCTTATCTCTAAGAAGAGATGTGGAGGCTACATGTCTCTAAATTGTGTTACAATGAGGCTCCAAGGCTTATTTATTATTGATAAATAATGGAAAACCCTAAACAACTAGAAACCTAACCCTAGGAGATGAAGAGCCAAAACTGTGGGTCCTGTTTAGGTAAATTGGTACATCAATTTCCCGAGGTCGTAACTTTGGCATACGATCTATGTTTGGCTATCATAATACCTCGTTTCAAAGATCTCGAAGAACATGCTAAAAAAAATATCAAGTGTGCTTGATTGGGAAATTTTTAATCTCTCTTTTCACTAAAAATGTCGTGTAGGGCCTCAAAACGGCTCTAGAAGCTCACGACCTGAAAAACTGCCAAAAATAGTAAAGTGTGCTACAATTAAGGAAACTGAAAAATTGAAAGAGACAGTGTTGGGGGTCCAAGTGTATTAGGAGGGTGGCCACCAATATCCACCTAGATCACTCATTTCTTCTGTTATGTTATATGGTTACATTTTAGTGCTCTAGAATCTCTAGAAAATCATGGAGAAAAATAAAGCAAATCGAAAAGTGTTTTATAATTCCATTGTAAGGTGTTTCCTCAGGGAAGAACTCCCATCCCATGCCACTTATTCCTTTATGTGACATTGATTTTGGTGTTAGACAATATAAATAACTTGAGCCATTGGATCTATTCAACAGGTGTTAGTCAGATATGAAATCATATCATCCCCTGCACAACCATATCAAAACTCTAAAAATGAGCAATGGGAATAGTTACGGGCAGGGTTTGAGTTCAACGATGCTAAATGGGATATTATGGTCAGTGGTTCTTCTTGGAAGAGCTCTTCACTTGGACAAGGGCTTGCCCGTGATCATATTTTTTACTGGGCATCTACTCTCTCGTACAGATAGGGAAGCCTCTCCACAAACCGGGTTTCAAAATTGCAACTTGGGTAGTTGTTCTATTGGTAAGTGTTTTTTTAATCCCTTGCTCAATTTCCTCCCCACTATGTGTTATACAGTTTACCTGGCACATGCTAATATTACCCCTTTTGTTTTCCCTGCTTGCGGAGTACAATGACCACGAGGAGCAGAAAGGTTAGGTAGACACGGGAGCAGGTCTAAAGTACTTTCTATTTCCCAGTAGGACCTGGAAAGTTTGAAAGCTTCCATGCTAGGTTTGGTTTTTGGGTGGATTTCATCCCCTTTCCGTGCCCTGTGTAGGGTTTCGCTACTTAGACTCTTCTTCCTCTGAGCACAATAATGAGGGAGGCATATCTTTATAAAATAAGTTTTTGGTAGATAATTTGGTGTTACAGCGGTACATGCATTTGAATTGTTCGGTAGTGAAAGTATCACTGCCATTGCAAAGGACAAACACATGGGTTAAATATTTTCTCAAAAGTAGTTGTTCAACTAAACCATTTTGGTGACTTATCATGTCATTTAATTCTGGCTTGTTCTCTATTTGCGACATCGTCTCTATTGGCAACACTAGAAATTGATCGCTCGAACCTATGTGGATTCATGAATTTGAAGTTATAAACGATAGTAATAACATCTAAAAGGTTACATATTTTAACTCTATGAAACATTAGGAAGTTAACTATTTAATGTGTATATGTGGGTTTGCCTCTTATTATTTTTAGATTATCCATTTTTGGTATTTCGTACATTTCTCTCTTGGAATCAAGCTTGAAACCAAACAATAATTTTTTTTACAGTTTAATAACTTCAGTTAATTTGTTCTAGAAGATTGTCCCAATTTTCCTTCAATCATATTTTGTGAGTGTGGAAAGGCAAGAGGATTGTCAAATGGTTGTTGACTAGCAATCTGGCCCAGAGCTATCCTCAAGCCTTGCAAAGCATGTTGGCCTCATCCTCATTAAGTTCTTACCAAAATCATTACAATCAATACTATAGACAGAGTTTTCAGTCATTATTATACCAGATTTTCTTCTTTATATTTCCCTATACAGACATCAAAATCCTTAGACATATACATTGTCAAATTGCATTACGAGATTTATTCTCAAATTGGATCCACATTTCTGTGTTGGATCCTAGTAGCAGTGTTAAGCCAGATCCTGCAGGAGGCCTTGATGGTAGTGTAAACCCTACACTACCTCTCCTCATACTAGTTCACTTCTGTTCTGCGTTCTCTCTCTCTCTCTCTCTCTCTCTCTCTCTCTCTCTCTCTCTCTCTCTCTCTCTCGCTCTCGCTCTCTCTCTGTTTTCTATTTTGTGGAACAAATAACGCAATTTTGTGAAATTAATGCATGTTTAATTGTTGTAAATTTTAGCATGTTCTCATTTTTTAGGGTTGAATTGATTAGAACTTGGCATGATAACTATAGTTATGCTTCACTATGTTTCGATGCAGCCATGATTCAAACCACATTTATCATTTCCATATCTTAAAGAGAAATGGGCTTGCTAGAGTTAAGGGTCTAAACTGATTTGGTGTGATATACACATACTTTAAAATATGTCTACATGAGTTTCTTTGCCTTTGGAACATAATTTCTTTGCCTTTGGAAAATAATGTGTTCTTGTCATGTTGAGAGAAAAATGGTTGTTGTTAAGAGATTCTGTTGCAGGTGATTGTATTCAGTGGATGATATTATTGTATGTTGTGAGTCCAGTGTGAAAATTGATGAAAATTGCTCATTGATTTGTTTTATGCAAAGCATATAGGTCATAATTTGAAAATAGATGAAATCAAGTCCATGAGATGTGTTGAAATTTGGGTCTTTCAATGAGAAAGTGGTGGCTTGCATATTTAGAGTGTAGTGGCATCCTTCAGGTAATGGCCTGAGAACTTGTAATTGGTGGCTTTCATCTAGTGTTGGTTGGATAGTCTAGTGGTGGATGGGTGAGACTTATTAGGAGTAGTGGCTTCCAGCAGGTCGTGGTCTGCAAAGTCGTGGGAATGGTGGCTTTCTACCGGTGGTGGCCTACAAAGTTCATACAAGTTGTTGTCTAGAGCAAGTAGTGGCTCTCATTATTATAAAGTAGTGGCTTGCACACTATTAGCGGCTAGTGAATCATATGTAAATCATTTTTATAATAATAAAAGATATGACGATGAAAACTATCTGTCGATGGTAGTTTTTTCTCTTGTAGTTTCCACCTTACATCTAGTGTCCTTGTGTGATGTGTTTGTTTATATGTTGTTGATATGTGTCTTAATGGTTTATGGTTTAAGAATTATTGATCTCATCTTTATATGTTCATTAGTATTGTTTCTCACATGATCGTGGTTGTACACATGTAATTTGTTGAACATACATTGTAATGTGATACTATTAAAGTGTTTGATTTAGTTAAAGTTTAAAAAAAGGAAAAAAAATCATTAGTCACACTACTGATCCCACCCCCCCCCCCCCCCCTAAATAGTTCTCAAGGTTTCTAACAAGTAGTATCAAAGTGGGGCTCTTGGTTGCAACTTAATCGCTAAAGAGTAGATCTGTGCAGATCAGGTGAATTTTTATTTTATTTTTTTCCAAAATGAATCCACAAGGAGTAACTCATCTCACAATAGAAAGATTCAAGGTATGGCAAGATAAGGTGAAATCTTTACTATTATCTCGTGGATTTGACTTTTGGAAAAAATTTTGTGAAGGATGTGGTAATTATCTGTATGTCAAACTTGAAGATTTATTAACAGTTTGCAAGTTATATTTTTATGTGTTTTGGGTAGAGGATCATCTTACTAAACACATAAAGAAGTAAATTTAAACCAAATTATACATCCAAACAGAGGAAATTAAGCAAAACTAAAACACGTAAGACAACAAATAATAAAGGAGTTCACCCCTCTCTTGGGCTACATCTCCTAGTCCAGCTTCCAATGTTGGGCCTCTTCCATTATGCTCAAAAACATGTGTTTACATCGAGTTAAAGTGCTCAAAAGTTTGAAACAATAGCTCCAATGGCTCCAAAACATTCAAAAACCCTTGTTTTGACTCTTTTTGCTCTTCATTTGGCAAAAAATTGACTGATTTATGCCTCCCTCAAGATTTTCAGCTATTTATTCTACAAAACGCACCACCTGGCTAACAGTTCCACAATTTTTGCCCTTGGTGGCACATGGGGTGACAATTTCGCCTCACACTGGTAAGATTCCTGCTACACCGAGGGCAAATTGTTGCTTCATTAAATTTCCTTTGTTAGCCATCAATTGGTTCTAAGAGCGCCACATGGTGGGATTCCCGTCATCAGTTTCGAGGTTTAATTTCTACACACTAGTGGTATTATGGGTGGTTATATGACTTGGGGATGGCCCCCTCCATTCTTTCGCTCGGTCTTATGACTATAGTTGTGATTGTGGGAAATTCGTGAGGTTTGGGCATGGGTCAGGCTAGGCCCTGATAGTTAATACAGAGCCTCTAGGTTATGTCCTCCTTTTGTTCCAACACAATCGGGCTCCCACAAGGTGATGAAATTGGCTAGATGTGCCCTTTCTGGAATAGATCCTGAATCTACCTCTTGATTTCATCGCTCTCCATAACAGAGTGCCAGTAGATCGGTCTATTGGGAAGTGGCATGCCTGAGGTCAGATCGATGGAGTGCTTGATCTGATAGTGTATTGGTACCCCTGTGCGGGAGGTGAATATGTCACTTTACTCCTCTACAACCTTTTCCATGTGTTGATGTCATGCGGAAGAGCCCTGTCTTGAGGTTGTGGATGTGGCTATAGTATTCCTCTTACTCTGAGGGTGAATCATGAGGAAGACAAATTTCTCGTTCTAGGAAATGATCTTACCGCATTGTTTAGAAGAGATCAAATAAAAAGTGGTAGGAAGTGCTACCTATGATATCCTATACAATTTCTGATCCAAAGTAATAATAACATAACAAGGTTTGGGTTCATATATAGGATGGTGCTTCCATAGGTATCGTTGACCTAATAAAACATCACAGAATTCCGGAGGGGAAACATCACATAATACCTCATCTGTAAATGGCTTGATACTGTAAGGTAGGTGACATTGTTGGCTAACACAAAGATATTGCTCTTGGTGGAACCACCCTATGGTGTACAGTTGTGGGTGTGGCATTGTTGGCAACTTCAATCTCTTAACGACCTACGTTTAGATTAGGTTCTTATGGATCTGACTATCACTGATGAGTTGCACTGATGAACCCTTTACCCACATCTATGAGTGGAAGAAGTGATCCCCCTCCTCTTGATCCCTAGGATTTTCCTTTTGGATCTTAGTGGTGGCTAGCATCATAGTGGGTTATGCATCAATGATCTGCTTTCCCTTGTCATGTTCCAACTCAAAATTGAAACATGCATCTATCTTTGATTCTCTTAGCTCAACCACCAGCATCTGCTTTTCACGACATTCGTTTATGTTGTGAGTGGGAGTTTTATGAAACTCACACCACTTGTGGGTGTCCTTCTTCGCCTTCCCGTAATTCTTGGCTTGCAGCTTTGAGGAGTTGTCCTAGGGGGTCACAACTTCTCTCTACCATTCTATTTGTGATTTGGGGGCACATTTTCTTTGCTTTGGATTCGTGGATCCAAAGTCTCACTTCTTCTACTTGAATTTTTGCTCAATCTTGGCAGCATATCAGTATGTTGCACCAAGTGAGGAGATGTCTAGGAACTCCATTTCGTCCTTAATGTATTTGTGCAAAAAACCACAGTACTTGAGAACTAGATGTTTCTTAGAATATTTAATACCCCACTTTGTGTGTATGGTATGTAAAATATTCGTTAGCTCATGCACATCTTTATCCCTTTTCTGTCGCAGCGTAGTCCATTTTATGTACTTGTCTTCATAGCTCCCAACAGTGTAATATTGTTCCTTGATGGCATCTTGGAAATAATTCCAAGTGGGTGCGACTGATAAGAGTGGGGGTTCCCTCTTGTCCCTCTACTCATAGTAAGTTTCACACCAGTCCTTGACATGGGCGGCAACTTTTAGGAGGGAAAAAGTATTATTTTCCCTATTGGAAAAATCATGAATCGAAAAATATCCTTCCAACGTATTTAACCATTTATCTACAACATCAACATCTATCTGGCCTTCAAATACAGGAATGTCAAAGTTGACCTATACCTTAAAGGGAGTAGTGCCTCCAGGGTGATTTTTGGATGAAGATGCATCGCCTATGGGCATTTGCTCAAGGATCTAGGGAAAGTTGTTCATCATCATGTTCCTTTGTTGCTCGAGGGACTATTCGAGTAATATTTTGAAAGGATCTCCTGCTCCCTCATATTTATTTTCATCCACCATGGGAGGTCATCAGGTTTGGTGAGGCTGGTCTTGTAAAGGTTCAATTAGTTCAAGCCCTAACTCCCTATACCCCAACCTCGTCGGGGACATGCACACAAAAAAAGAGAGCAGATCGCTCTGATACCACTAATCTGAATTTATAAAGGAACGAAATGAAATACATATTTGAAAAGAAACATAGAGATACAACAAAAACAAAACTTCATTTCATTAATAACAAAGTAATGAAAAACTATTACATGCAAAATGGAAATAGACTAGCTCATGTGATGGTAGCTTATCTCTGAGAAGCGATGTGGCAGCTACATGCCTATGAATTGTGTTACAATGAGGCTCAAGGACATTTTTATTATTAAATAATAAAGGGAAACCCTAAACAACCAAAACCCTAACCCTAGGAGATGGAAGACCAAGAGTCTGTGGGCCCTGTTGGGGTTAGCTGGACAACCAACTTCTTATGGTCGTAACTTGGTCATATGGTCTTCGTTTGGCACGTACGATACCTTGTTATAAATATCTCTCTGAGTACTACAATATTTGTGGTAAGCCCTTGTCTATGGCTTTCAACCTGCTGCAGACCTTAAAAACGCCATTTAGGGGGTCAAAACTACTCCAGAAGTTCAGGACCTGAAAATTTGCTAAAAATGGTAAATTGTCTTATAATCAAAGAAACGAATGAAACTAGTTGGAGGTCTAGGTGGTGTTAGCACCTAAATACGCCTTAGGCTGAAGGAAGGAAAAATTCAAGGTAACCACAAATCACGCTCAGTTTGGTAGCTAGCCCTACCAGAACAGGAGAGTGCTCTCTCTGAGTCACACTCAGTGAATAGATAAATGAAATGGCCTGAGATGACTTACAGTGAAATATTAATCTTAGGCTAGTAAGTGAATATGGATAAAAGAAGTGATTTTTATGAATGACTGTGTTTCTGGGATGGTATGGGACCAATGGACCACAATGAACAGAGAATTTAGTATAAAGGCATAGATTACTTCGTGAGACAAGATAGGTGGAGAGTCCAACAATTTAGTTTGAAACAACGCGGAATGGAGAGATTTCTTAGGAGAGTGAAAAGGGCATAAGTACATGAATCCTTTTCAACAGAAGAAAGAACACTCAACATGAAATTTTCCCACAAGCAGAGCAATAAAATTGAATTCTACCTTATCTAACTTAGAAAATTTCATTGGAAATGAATATGAAATGAACTATGAAACATAATGAAATACATATGAAACATAAGAGACACATTTGCTACACTCACAACCACATGAATCTCATGAAACAAAGTCGATGTCTTTCATTAATCCTCTGTCAAAATATACAATGAGGAAACTGAGTTTCTTTCCCACAGTCTCCCAGAAGTTACAAGCCAACCAACCCTTTGAAAATAGTTTGCATACAATATATAGAATGTGCCAGGAAGAGATAGAATGCCCAAGGTTTTGGGAGTTACTCGAATCATTACAAAATGGAGGTGGAAAGCCAACCATTAGCTACAGGTGCAGCATTACAAACATGACAAATGGCTTGGGTGATTGTTTGCCTTCCTTTTCCACTTGGATAGAAGCCAATCTGGGGTGAAAATACTTTAAATTCCGCCTTATGTGCCGAAAACGTGAAGTGTATATGATCGGGCCCACTTTGGAGAAGTCACGAATCGAAATTTCACGAAACAGAGGTAAATTGGGCCTTTTTTCCTATATGCGCCACGCCACTTTGAAGCCTATTTTGAGGCACTTGTAGAAGTCCAAAATGTGCCCAAGTGTGCTTCTTGGAAATCCAGTCTTGTCTACTTTCCAACCCAAGTGGAATTTTTGAATTTGGTGCTCATTTTCACCTCCAAATCTTCATTCTCCCAAGACTACTTCCTGTGTGTCAAAATAGGGGCAGAGAGGCCATTTTTTGGGTGTTTTTGACCTCCTGGAGACTCAAATCATGCCCAAATTTCTTTCCCAAGCAATAGTAGTCGTGATTTTGCATGTTAAATCCAAAAATGCAAGCCATTTATCATTTGGAGCTCCCAATCCTACGCGTCGTGCGAGTGATGCGGTGCACAGGGAGAAATAACATGTGTTTTGACCAAAAAATTACCATGTGACCAAAATTGCCCCGAATTTCTTGAAATTTGGGCTGGAGGTTCTCTAAGAGGCACTATGCTGGGCCACAGAAGCTTCAACCAAGATTCAAAGCCGATTTTGCTCTTTTGCCTCTTTTTCCTCTTTTGTTGCTTTGCTCAATTTTGCCTTCAAGCTCCTTATCCGAGCCTTTGCACTCATGTTTCGTGCCCTGTAATGATAAACCATCCTCCTCAGTATGGTTTTGTCTCTGTCGGCCTTCTCCAGAAGTCTCTCCAAGTGTATGTTGATCCGCTCTAGCCAGGACTCACGGTCATTGTTGATCTCTTGCTCCAAGGTAGTGAGCTCGATCCTCCTTTGTTGGGCAGCTTGTCGATTCTCACGGATGCTTTACAGCTCCATGATCTATGCTGGTCCTCAAGCTGCTTGTTTCTCTACTCCAAATACTTGATGATCCATTTGGCCCTCTCCACATTTAGTGACAAGTCTTGGATCTCCGTGTTCTTCTCCTGAATAGTCATCTTGAGTTTGACATTCTCCACCTCTGCATCATCATCTTGAATGAGGATGAAGTCGGCCTCATATTCACCTGGTGGCCCCTCATCATGCATGGGATTCTTGCCTTTGTCCTGTACCTCTGTAGTTGATGCCGGAAGTGAGGCCCCTTCCACCCTGGGTAGAGATAACACTCGCTTTTCTACTTCAAACAAGTGCCTACTGCCTCTCTGATATGTCACGAATACTGGCATAGTCGTGGTCTCATGGTATTCATACTGATGAGAAGGACCACCTATCTCATGCTCTGCCTCTGATAGTTCTTGTGATGCGCTGAAGAGGTCACAGGAGATGAAGTCTTCCCAAGCAATACCCTGCAATCCCAACTGATGATCCACCAAAATCCGGATAAGAGCAAAGTGATAAACATTGTTAAGCTGCTGCTGAGGGGTCTTATGCTGCATGAAGGTGTTCATCCTCTCTATGTTCCTACAAATGAAAAATGGGAGGTTCATCATCCTCACCCTGGTAAAGTGCATGAGCAACCTGATGTGATAGGCATATAGTTAAGAGAACCTCCCCTCACAGCTGAAGTACTTCATGATCAATTTCATGAGTGGAGCATACTCATCTTTCAAGTATCGGAATGGAAAGACTCTTGTGAGCTGACTTAAGAATCTAACCTTAATGTAAGGCTCATCATGTTGCCTATCCACCTTCTTTTTCTTATGCCACTGTTCTCCAACATTTGGTATGCATGTTTCCATTGAGATAGTTTCGGGTGTCAATGTGAAGGTGACCTCGGCCAAGATAGACTGACCTCCATGTAGGTGAAGCACAAAAAGACGGGCCAACTCATGATGAACTCTAACATTAGCCACCCTTTGACAAAATTTAAAACATGTTAGCTGCTGGAAACATGACATGGCAAGAGGGCATGCTTGTAATTCAGTGAGGGTAGTGGGCTCATCCCTGACATGTTTGCCACTCTTGTGATGTCTCCTGGGAGCCTGCTCTTCCGAGGATGAGTCACTTTGTGTCTCCATCTCATACTCTGATGAATGTTGTGATGCCATGACTGTTGTGTATATTGTACTTAGGCTGCCCTTTGATGATGGTGTGAAGCTGGGTGCTTTCGTGGTATCTACCACCAAGGGGAACAATGAAACAAAAGGGAGTATTAGGAGGGGAGTAATGTGATAGGAATAGGGGTTATGGGGAGAAGTTTGTTTAGGGATATGTAGGGGGTTTGGGAGATTTGAGAAGGTAAGGTTTGGGGTCTTGATAAGGTAGGGTTTTGGGGTGTTATGTTGACCAAAGAGTGGAGGGATAGGGGATAGGGTTTGGTAGTGTTTTAGGGTAGGGATAGTAGGAAAAATAAGAAAGGGAGGATAGGGAAATATGGCAAGCAAGGGAAAAATGAGGGGTGAAAATGGAACCTTGGCCTCAATACCTCAATTATGCAACCCTAGCCACCATGGTTTTGATGTTTTTTGAGTGGTTGTTTTATGAGTTTTGTTGCAATTAAACATAGCCATAAACCACCATTTCATTTATCAACTTTTATGAACAAGTCATGTCATAGAGCCTACCTTTCAATTTGATGGGCTTCACAATCAATTTGAAGTGATTCGGCACGATTTGGGCCCTTTGTGGGTGTGCGCCATGCACCAAACCCAGTGCGCCACGCCCTGGGTGTGCGTTGCGCCCATTGAAAAAATACACTGAGGGTTGGCTCTGTGTGCACCGCGCCCTCTGTGTGCGTCGCACCCCTATGTATATGCGTCGCGCCCTGAGAAATGCCTCCAAACTTGCTCCAAACACACACGATGGACTCCTAATCACTTTGCAATGTCTCCCAATGAACTTGATTTGCACAATGCCTCTGATTTTGGTGGAAACTTGTATATAAAGACTTTGAAGTCATGGGTTAAATTTTTGCTTCTCCAAAAACCCATTTTTCTAATGTTATGTTTTGACTCTTTTTCACTAACTTTAAAGCACACTGATTTTCACTTTCCCTTTGAAATTTTAGCTCAAATGATGAAATTTTCGGCACTCTTTGCAGGGATTGCATGATAGGACATTTGGCCATGGAAACCATGACTGCATCTGAAGAAATGCACTGACGACTTTTTTGAAAATTTTATCACAAATGACATTGTTTGACTTTTCTTCAAAACAGAGTTTTGAAGAAGAGTCGAAGTCTATCCACATGACGATGAAACTCTTTGAATCATAACTTTGTAAGGGCCTTACTCTGGCCTGCATGGCTTTGTTTGAAGACCAAATTGATTAATCCCTAGACCTAATGATCGAAAATGAATTTTTTCCATTAAAGGACCATATGTTGACTGTCATGGACTTTAGTGATCATTGACAAAAGACCTGAGCTGGCAGGAGCCAGACATGAGTGAAAATGACTAGCATGACCTTTTCTGTTAGATTATGGCATGCCCCTAGTGGAATGCAGCTGGGTGAATGGAGTGGGACACCTAAAAATGAAATGCATAAAGATTTTTTATCTCAGATGGAGGACTGACCAGACCGACTCTAACATTGGCTCCAATGGGGGATGGTAGCTCCTTGGAGGTGCCAAGAATAGCAGATCTCTGGAAGAGCTAGATAGTGCCTTTCATCCGTTGGGCTATGGAGTCATTATTTCGACAAATAACACAGGACTCTGACTCATTTATGAAACTGAAATGACAAAAAAAGCTGACTCAAATTTGACATTGAAATGACTCGAAGACTAACTTAACAAACTCTAACCAAACTGAAATAAAATGGTATTTATAGTGACAGTGGAAGCAGCGTTAATAACTCAGAAATGGTACTGCTTGAGCAGCCGACCATTGATCGGCCCTCCTGGACAATCTTCCTCGTTCATTTCCTTCAGAAGAAAGGCATTGTGACCCCTATATGCTGCAACCTTGAAAGGACCTTTCCAAAGATTCTCGAACTTACCATGCTTGCCTTTCTCCTCATTCCTTGCATCCCACTTCAGCACCACATCATCCACCTGAAATTTGTCCACCTTTGCCTTTCTGTCATAGATTTTCTTGATCTTCTCCTACAATTTGGATGTGTTCTTGAAAACTTATTCTCTGGTCTGCTGCAAGTGGACCATTTGATTCAACCTTTTCTGCATGGGATCTTCGTCACTATCGGCCTCCTGAAGAAGTTTGACTACCGGGGTAGCGAGAGAGGTAGGAAATACTGTATCAACTCCATAAACAAGCTCGAAAGGTGATGTACCTATGGTTTTCTTCTGACTGACCCAATCTGCCCAAAGTGCATTGACCAACCTCTTATGTCAACTCTTCTTATTTATTTCCGGCAGCTTCTTGATTATGTTGACCAATGATTTGTTCGAAGACTCTGCCAATCCATTTCCTTGCAGATGATAGGTAGTTGAGTGACCCAAAATGATGTGATATTTATGACAAAACTCTACCATCCCTTTTTATTTGAAAGCTGCTGCGTTATCAGTGATTAGCTTATTCAGGCAACCAAAGCGAGACAAGATGTTATTTTCAAGGAATGAAATGATTACTACATCTGTAGCTTGTCTGGTGGGAATTGCCTCAATCCATTTCGTGAAATAATATGTCGCCGTGAGGATCCATCTATGCTGACCGGAAGAAGTGGGATGAATTTCACCAATGAAATCCAACCCCCATTGTTGGAAAGGGGCACTCACCTCAATGGGCTTGAGTGGTAAAGGTTGTAACTTATGTTTTCCCTCGAAAATCTGACACTTATGACAGTGCTTGACCATCTTATATACATCAGCAAACAATGTCGGCCAATAGTACCCTGCTCTCAGAATTTTATTAGCTGTTAACTTCCAAAAAAGGTGACCACCACAGTCTCCTTAGTGGCAGTCCTCCATGACCTTCTTTGCTTCCTTTTCCACCAAACAATTTAACAGAATGCCACTGGGGTCTTTCCAATACAGTGCAAAATTTAGAATGCAAAACTTGGCAGCCTTCAACTTGAGTGTTCTCGCTTTGTTTCTAGTCATGCCAAGTGGTGGTGACAAATTTTTAAGCACATATATGATATTTGAATACCATGGAGAAAGAGCAAACATTTCAGATACCTGAATTGACAACCCTTCCTCATTCTCATTGGATATAGAAGTGATCAGATTTATGTCCAAGGCGTGCAAGTTTGATTCAGCCATTAACTTCGCTAATCCTTGTCCTTTCACCAGCTTTGTGGGCTTTATTTCCACATCATATTCCAGCAAGGCTGCAATCCAATTGCCTCGTCTTCCTTCCAAATCAATCTGCACTAAAACATCTTTGACAGCAACATTAGGAACATAGGCCAAAATATGAGAATGTAGAATATATACCCGGAAATCTTTCAGTGCCTTCACAAGTGCAAGAGCTTGCTTCTCAATGATGTTGTATTTTAAGGCTGCATCTCTTATAGCTCTGCTGAAGAATGCAATGGGTCTTTCATGATCATCTCTTTTCTGCAATAACACCGCTGCCATAGTATGCTCCGAAGCAAATGAAAACAATATGAAATCCTGAGTGTAGTTTGGGCTGACTAGAATGGGAGCTGAAGAAAGAGCCAATTTGACCAAATTGAAAGATTTTACAGCCTCCTCCATCCATTTCACTTGGCTATCCTTCTTAAGCATGTTTGTCATCTCTCTTAGGTGCTCAGCAAGATTAGGTACAAAGCGTCGTAGAAAATTCATCTTACCATTGAATGATTGTATCTCTTTTTTATTTCGGGGTAGATCAATTTGTTGAATTGCTTGCACACGTGCTGGGTCAATACGAATGCCATCTTTTGAGATAATGTGCCCTAGTAGTTTGCCTTCCTCCATGGCAAACAAGCTCTTCTTCGGATTCAGCGACAAGCCATATTTTCTGCACTTTTGGAAGACAGTTTTTAGATGGTACCTGTGCTCTTCATCAGATTTGGAAAACACTATCAAATCATTCAGGTACACCACTAAAAAGACATCCTTCTCATTTGCAAAAGCCAAGTCCATTGCACGCTAAAATGTGGCACCTGCGTTCTTCAAACTGAAAGGCATTTTAGCGTAAGGAAAGGTTCCCCATAGAGTGGTGAACGTTGTCTTGTCTCGGTCATCTTCATGGACAGAAACTTGGTTGTATCCGGAATAACCATCAATTAGTGACATACGAGATGCTCCCACTACTCGCTGAAGTATATGGTCCATTTTTGGCAGTGGATAGTTGTCCTTCCATGAAACTTTATTGAAATTTCTAAAATCAATGCATAAGCAAATCTTACCTGTCTTCTTTCGTACAGGCACCAAGTTAGAGATCCAATCCGAAAATCTGATGGGCACAATGATCCCTGATTTGTACAACCTATTTACCTCCTTTTCAATAGATGGCAGCAACTTTGGATTTAGCCTTCTCAACTTCTGTCTGAATGGTTTTTGATTGGGCTTGAAGGGTATAGTGTGCTGAATTATATTGGTATCATGTGTAATTAAGTCAGAATAATCCCAAGAAAACACATCTGCAAATGAAGACATAAAACTGATATATTTGTCCTTGATCTTTGGTGGCAATGCTTTGGACAACTTTACCAATTTATGATTAGCAGTTGTTCTGATGTTGACCTCTTCCACACCCTTCTCTGTTGGCTGTGTTAGCGCTTGAGATTTCACCCTAGGCTGAGGAAGGTAAACCTTCAAGGCAACATCAAACCATTTCACCTCGTAGCTAGCCCTACGAGGTATGAGAAGGCTCTCTCAGGTCAGATTTGATAAATCTTTCAATATGATTAGGCTGACCAATTAAGAATAAAGATTTTAGGCTAGTAAATTGATAAAAGGGGTTTTTTAATTAAATAACGGGGTTTTTCTGGGCTGCATGGGCAAAATCACAGCTTGAACAGAGAAATATAATGAACAACACAGATTATTAACGGAGGCAAGGTAGGCATGAAATTTAGCATCAAATCTGGATTTCAATGGGATGGAAAGACTGGTGAGGAGCTAAGGAGGGCAGACAATAACTCTGAATCCTCCTTAAACAGAAGAAAACATTGAATGTGAGCAAATTTATAGGAGGAGCATACAATACTATGAATTCCTACCTAATCACTTCATTTGCTCAATTAGATATGATAATGAGGCGACTGAAACATAACAGTTTACATATGAGACAAAGGGAAAACCTATGCTAAATTAACATACCACATGAATCTCAGCAAACAGAGCTGTGAAATTCCATTAAATTCTCTGCCAAAAACTGTACAAGAAAGCTCTGCTACGCTCCAGCAGCTCCCAGCACTCAGAAAACTCTCCCCCTCCCAAATGAATTTTTTTTAATATAATCAATACATGCTGTTCAGGAAAAACAAATCGACCTCACAGCCCCGGTGCTGTTTCAACTGCAATTACAAAAATAGGAAAGTGGGTTTTCCCTATTCTAAAACAAAACAACAGACCGACCCACAATCCAGGTGTTGTTTGAACAATTACAAAAATTATGAAAGGCGTTTCAACTACTCTAAACAGGGTACCGCGTTTCTCTAAATCTTATGATACTTGGCCAATTAAGAGATAAATCTGGAGCAAAAATCCCATGAAATCGTAATTAAGGCTCGAAATAGGCGAATTTGTTTCTTTTGAAATCTTTGGAGCACTGATTAACTGAGGTTATAGATAAGAAAACGAATCATATCCTTCTGGTGATAGATATCTTTGTTTACTTTTGGCTGAAGTGAAGGGCCAGGTGTCAATCCCATTGCTGAAGACAAACACAGGCAATCGAATCTTGCATGTCACTTTGCCAACTATGCCCCAAATCTCTGGAAACGCGTTGGTCATTCAAATAAGGAAATCTGAAGCCATAAATAGGAAATTGAATCCTATTTTTCTGCCTATGCTTAATATTCTGTGCTTGTATCGGTCTTTACTTTTCACCTTTCATTGCCAGGTTAGATTTGCCATTTGAATAACACCGATTTTTAATAAAACTAGATCCTTTATTTCTTTTTCACGATGCTCGTGCGTAACTTCTTCAAAAACAGCTGAATCCTCAATCTTTCCAATATACTCTGCCCAAAACGACATCCTATATCCATAAACCTGGCCACGTGGGTGACAATTCTTCTGAGAGAAATCGCACGAAATCTCCAAAAGATCGCACTGGGATCTGGATCTTGGCATTGTGAAAGCCGTAGGTCCATATTCTCAACCATTTGTTGCCTTGTCATATGGTTAAGCCATCCGTCACAAAACCTTACGGGCTATGTGTAAAGCCATGTCAGTGCTTAAATTGAGATGTGCATTACCTAAATGCGACAATATCCATCCTGGCAACTTGGAGCGCTTGTCATAACGGCTGTATCTTTTGTCAGCAAATATCATCACTCCATAATCTGCCTTTGATCGGATAACACGGCCAACACATTGTACAGCTTGGCTCACAGCATCAAATGTGAGAAAATCTCCTTCTTTTATCTGAAATGTTTCTCTAAGGTAGTCCAATCTGGCACGCAGAATCCTCCTCAAAGTATATTGGAAAGGAACACCAAACATAATGACAAGGCGCCCATAATGCCGATCAAAATCAATTCCCTCTGCAACTTTTCCCCTTGCAACCGAAAAGAAGACAACACCACGTCCACAATCACATGCCCTTATCCATATATCTGGGTGTATTCGGTGTATCAGATGAGCCTGCATTTGGAGAAATACAAGAGATCATAACTGTGCATGAATCACCAACAAACGAGTCACAAAGCACCTCTGTCAATTTACTTCCTCGGAAAGGAATGCGGATATGATCATTGTCAAAATCCCGAATGCACCCCTTCAAAGCCAACAAGCTATTATTTATCTCTCGTGTCGTGTCTACACCACGTTTACTCCTATCCAGATCAATAAAATAAAGCTTCCCAACTGCCTGTTTAATGAATTAATAAAAAGCTGACCAACATTTTCTAGAAGGCACTTTGCAATCACAAATTCCTCTGCCATCATATGTGCTGGATGACACACTAAATTGATGCCATTGTAGCCAAGATAAATTTCTTATTCGGATAAAGACAAAACTCAGCGCATGGTAGCACAAACCTGGTGGCTTTTATATAACCAATTCGATTTTTCCACATGGAAGGCACTTTGCCAACAGTAAATCAACATCTCTTCGAGATTGACAGAATCTAAGAAACTGGTCAACTATGAAGAAAAAGATCCCTCCTGCTGCTGGACAGTTCTGAATGCTGCATATTCCCATTCGATGGCTCTTTGTGTTTCGAAATATTGGTTTCTCACAAGTCCCAACCACAAAAATTGCAATCATCAGCACCACTATACAAGATATCAAGCTGCTGGGAGTTATAAGCAACGGTCCAGACTTCAAACATGTGAGCTTTCCAAGTGTGTTCTATTTGCATCTGAGCTTCGCTCAAACTGACAACGAAACTAAACCATCTGAAAGGCCTGCTGCAATATTTGAAGAAAGGCTAGCATCAAGCTGGTCCCAATCCACAGTAAGGCACATTAAAAAGCAACTAATATTCTCACTCACAAGTTCCTTTATCTTAACATTGTCAGTCACCTAGTTGCCAATTAGCATGAGTGAGACAAAAGTGTCAATTTTTTAAGGTCTTGCTGCTCTGCAGGTATAGTTGGTGATTGGGAACCACCGTCTGGACCAGCTGCAGCAATCCAGGTTACAACTAGAGATTTGATTTCCACATTACTTATTGTAGCTTCTGTACGCCCTGCTTTGTGTGTTCCTTGCAACCATTGAGCATCCCTGAAAACTGCAGATGTACTGCCACGGACACGCTGACCTGGATAATAAGGATAGTCCTCATCTTCTATTAGATTATGACATATAGGGATTAGACCTCCGGGATCAGCCCTCTTTATCTTGCACTTTGCGTTGTCATCACACTGGACTGTTACATTTTGGACCACATCTTCAACCCTTCCCAACCATGGCCCATATATAACATGATCTCCAACTGCAAAGGGGAATAATCTTACCAGATGCTCTGTTATCGAACTGAAACAAATAACGTTAGCATCAACTGTCGTCTAGTAAATCTATAAAAGGGTAAGCATGCATCAAGGACAATTTTCTATGCATCGCCATGTTGCTTCACTTCATCTGTTTCAACTACTATTTCTACCATAATTTCACCCTTATCCTTTTTGCTGCATGTCAGATTTGGAACCCAAGAAGCCGACCCAACAACATTACATGAAATGTTTACAGTTTCAATTCGGTCATCACTTTTGCTGTGGTTTCCAAAAAACTCGGATATATTATTTAACCATGGTATCTAAGATCTCATCTTGATAGGATGAAGAACCACTAGAAACAATACTTTCGTTATTTCTCAGAGCAAAGTGTAAGCAAGGCGCTTCAAAACAAAGGCCTTTGCAGCACTGTGAGAAGTTGAACTGGATTTAATGGAGGCCTCCAAGAGAGGATAACAACAAGAAGGGCAGCATTAATATACAGAAATAAATTGCCAGACTTTGGTTGTTGATAATGTTTCAAATTGTGCTTGTGCAGGGCTAGGAGCTTTGAAGTTTACTGCTGCCTTTTGAAGAGCTAGAGAATAAATTACACAAATTTAAACAACACATTAATGATTTCTTCTTCAAAACAGGGTTTTGAAGAAGAATCAATCTCTGACATGAGACAGAGTCTAACATCGGCTCCATTTGGGATGGCAGCTGTCGTTCCGTGGAGGTGCCAAGAACCGCAGAACTTTGGGAGAGCAGACAGTGCCTCCACCATTGGGAAATGGAGTCCATTTTACATAAATCAACACAACTGAAGACTTATTTTCACACTGAAACTGAACTCAAACAAACTAAAAGCCAACTGAAACAAGATGCTTCCCTTATGGCTGCTTATTTATTTACAAAACCTACTCTAATCTGCTGTACATATAATAGATCAGGTTATACTAAAATGCCAAATTAACCATTCAAGTAAACCTGGAAATGAAGCCGCTTGAGAATGTTGCCACGAAGTCACAGATGCAATTGCTGGCAGCCCTTCATGCTCATACTGACCCTGGTCACGGAAAAGACAGCCTGATTTGTCCATCAAACTGAGAAACATGTCCATATATGCCGCAATAGGATCATGGAAGCCGGACTCTGTTGGCTGCCCCAACTCTGCAATGCATACTTCCAGCTGCACACTGTCAATGTAAACCTCTATAGGCAAATCTATGATTTCTTGTTTCAATGGAGGAATGATTTCCAAAAACTTTTTAGGGTCTTGGAAATTGTATGACTGAATCTGCTCATCGAGATACTGAATCTCATTTTCAACTCTTTCAACAACTAACTCACCAAATCTAGTTTTGCCTTCAAGATGAAACTCCGGAGATTTCAAACATTGAAGGAAAATACTGAAAAATTCTTCATTAATTTCAATATCTACTAACCACTCTCTAACTC